>MJUU01032040.1:63885-78971 GCA_002080025.1 Modiolus philippinarum | reverse complement strand
ATCTGAAGATACTCTGCCTGCATCCGTTAAATTAGCTTTGAGATTTGAATTGAAAATTTTTACATACATACTGGCCTCTCACTGATACTGCTGATGTCTACTGAAATATATGATGATTCCTGACCAAATCCTGCGGGAAGTTTTCAGCTTGATTTTTCTTCCGTAGTGCGACAGTGTTTTAGCGGCAGACTAGGCTCCTTTAGCTAGGCGGCAGATTAGCGGGGAGCATTCCATGACCCATCTTTTAAAATCACGTATTGTCATATTCTCTCATTTCAAGATTGTGGTTATGTAGCTAGTGGTCTACCTGTATTCGGTTTTATTCGTATGTTCACTATACTATAGGGAAACGGGACAGATAAAGGGGAGGTTTGGGTACCCATAAACTGGTTTAACCCTACCGCAGTCTTTTGCTAGTGCCGGTACCAAGTCCCGCTGTCCCGAGTTCCTATCGTTGTTAACGTTTGTCTTTTGTCCTATTTGTGTTTTTTCCTGTGTAGTTTCCTAGCAGATTGTGGCATGTAATTATAATTTTCAGCCATTGTAGGCGTTTCCTGTTGTCCGTTTAATTTCATTTACGTAGGTCTACTTCCTTAAACTGAAACTACCAGGGTACCGGTCTAATTTGAAGCTTTGAGGCCGTTTTTATTTAACTGTTTTGAAAATATTATAAACTAGAGGCAACCACAAAATATTATAAACTAGAGACAACCACAAAATTCACAAACTTTAAAGGACATGAGGACTGTTGTGACAAAATTTGGTCCCCATTGGCTCGGTGGTTTCAGAGAAAAGGATCTTTGAATGCATTTCCCATAGGTAATGGCGGCCATCTTGGATGAGTTGCTACCCTACTGGACATATGTAGACATTGTAGTCCCTGAAAAGATCAACTCTTTTTCAATTCACATTAAACCTCCATCTCAAACAGTTTTTGAAATAAAAGTAAAAATGTTCAAAAATCGTGAAAATTCAAAGAAAAGGGGGCCATAACTCCTATGTGGGTTGTCGGATTTTCTTCAAAATTGCAGGACATGTGGATCTTACTATGCTGACCATTTTTGGCTCACATGGCCAAAGGCCATGTGAGCTTTTGCCATCACTCGGCGTCCGTCGTCCGTCAGTTAACTTTTGTTCAAAAAATCTTCTCATCTGAAACTACTGGGTCAATGCTAACCAAACTTGACCTGAATCATTACCAGGGTATGCACTTTTAAGTTTGTGATTTTCATGTCCGTAGACCAAACAACATGGCCTCTGTTTTTAAAAATAGAACATAGGGGTAAATTGCTGTTTTTTGCAAATTACTCGATATCAAAAATCTGACATGGGGTAAAAATGATCAGCATGATGAGATCTACCCACTGTGCAATTTGAAGAAGATCTGAAACCCATCTCGGAGTTATAGCCTTTTTTCCTTAAAATTTTCAAAATGTTTGCATTTTTTATTTTTTATTTCAAAAAGTGTAACAGATAGAGGTCAAGTGTAAATTGCAAAAATGTTCAGCATATCAAGATCTACCCAACCTAAAATTTTGAAGAAAATCCATAAACCCTTGTAGGAGTTATTGCCCTTTTTCCACCAAATTTTTAAAATATTCGTATTTTTCGATTTTATTTCCAAAACTATAGAAGATAAAGATCAAGTGTAAAATTATGAAATGTTTGCCATGCTGAGGTGACTTAAAAACTGGTATTGAAAATAGTTCGTTGACCGCCATTTTCAAGATGGCCGCCAAAAAAAGGCGGGAAAATTCAACATTGTGCGATTTCAATGAAATTTGGTTTCCAAATAGATATTGATGTTGCAACTTCAAAACTGATGTCAAAAATTGTTTGTTAACCACCATTTTCAAAATGGCCGCCAAAAAAAGGCGGTAAAATTCAACATTGTCAGATTTCAATGAAATTTGGTTTCAAAATAGGTATTGATGTTGCAACTTCAAAATTGATGTCAAGGATTGTTCGTTGACCACCATTTTCAAAATAGCCGCCAAAAAAGGTGGGAAAATTCAACATTGTCCAGTTTCAATGAAATTTGGTTTCCAAATATTTATTTATGTTGCAGCTTCAAAACCGATGTTGAAAATTGTTTGTTGACTGCCATTTTCAAAATGGCCACCAAAAAAGGCGGGAAAATTCAATGTTTTCTGATTTCAATAAAATTTGGTTTCCAAATAGATATTAATGTTGCGACTTTAAAACCTGTGTTGAAAATTGTTCGTTGACCGCCATTTTCAAAATGGCCGCCAAAAAAGGCGGGAAAATTCAACATTGTTCAGTTTCAATGAAATTTGGTTTCCAAATAGGTATTGATGTTGCAACTTCAAAACTTATGTTGAAAATTGTTTGCTGACGGCCATTTTCAAAATGGTTGACAAAAAAGGCGGGAAAATTGTTTGTTGACCGCCATTTACATAATGATGTCTCTGTTTCAAAACTGGTGTCGAAAGTGGTTCTTAGCAAGAGCGTTTTTTGTCAAAGAAGCCCAACGAAGAAAAATAGTACAACATGATCAGACTTTATTGTTCAAAATATTGGTGGTGTTTGAGGTACTAAAGTTTGAGAGACTGATGATCAACTGTATAACTCACAATGTTACCACAATTGTGGCAACTTAAAGCCAGGTGAGCGATACAGGCTCCTGGGAGCCTCTAGTTGTAATTTAAACGTTACTCCTTTCTTCTACCATTCCAATATATAAGACTGAAAAAAAAACCAAAAAACCGAAAATTTTACGGAAAAGGGACAATAACTGCAAGACGGGTTATCGGATATTCTTTAAAATTGCAGGGTGGGTAGATCTTATTATGTTGCTCATTTATACTCTGTCAGATTTTTTTTTATATCTGTAACGGTTTTTGAGTAATTTGCAAAAACGGTAATTTACCTCTATGTTCTATTTTTAGAAACAGCGGTCATGTTGTTTGGTCTACGACAATAAAAATCACATACTTGAAAGAGGTGATGTTTAAGGCCAAGTTAAGTATTGCCACTGTAGGGGAAGATCTTTGAATAAAAGTTAACGAACGGACGGACGACAGACGCCGAATGATGGCAAAAGCTCATATGGGCTTTTCTTCCAACACGTGGACCTGAGTTTACATCCCATCCTAAAGATAGGTTGTATATTTATTCAACCCGCACAACCACAAACATCCAGTTTTGGAGGGGTTGTACCCCGAAGCCTGGAAAATAAGATTAGGGAACAAGTAATTAAATTAAGATTAGAGATTGAGACAAAATAAAAAAAATGTCTATCACCTCAATATCACAGTAAATTCACAGTAACTTCGGTAATTTGTTATTTATTACCAGCCGAGGCCTAAAATTGATCTGCACTAAAGGCATATAAGTTGTCGGACAGGCGACATGGAGAAAGTAAATTCATTGTTACCTCGGTGTTTTTTTTTAATTTATTACCACTAGGCAGATCGCTGGTCGACTGCTAGTCTCCGAAGGCATTCAGCAATTTAGTAGCCAGGACTTTGGTACTGACCAAAAAAAAACTAAAAAGGAAACATGAACGATTTAATTTCTAAACGTACAAATGTTTTCCTATATGAAGGAGCATCTCCCTCTTGCACGTCTCTGTTCATAGCTAATTTTGGCATTTTTACCTTATTTGTAATTTCTTGTGTCGACACATAGGGATCACTATCCGTCGTCTTGCGTCCGTCCGTCTGTCTGTCTGTTTGGCTCCAACATTTTTACCATTATCCGCATCTCCCCCTAAACCGCTGGGTACTTTCCAACGAAACTTGAAGGAATTGTTCAATATATATTGTAGATGTGCACTATGCATTTAGTTTTTCTTTATTTATGTTTTTCCAGATTTCGAAGCTATTTTTTGACTTTGTCATTTTAGCTTATTGGAGTCAGAGTGTAGACCTCCATTATCCTGCAACTCCTCCTAGACCGCTAGGTACTTTGCAACCAATCTTGCAAGAATGCTTCAATATATATTGCAGATGTGCACCATGCATTTAGTTTTTGATTAATTTTGATTTTTTTCAGATTTTCTAGCTATCTTTGGACTTTGTCGTTTTAGCTTATTGGCGTCATGGGGTATACCTCCATTATCCGCAACTCCTCCTAGACCGCTTGGTACTTTCCAACCAAACCTGCAAGGATGCTTCTATATATATTGCAGACGTGCATCATGCATTTAGTTTTTGATTAATTTTGATTTTCTTCAGATTTTCTAGCTATCTTTGGACTTTGTCATTTTAGCTTATGGGCGTCATAGGGTATATCTCCATTATCCGCAACTCCTCCTATACCGCTTGGTACTTTCCAACCAAACCTGCAAGGATGCTTCTATATATATTGCAGACGTGCATCATGCATTTAATTTTTGATTAATTTTGATTTTTTTCAGATTTTCTAGCTATCTTTGGACTTTGTCATTTTAGCTTATGGGCGTCATAGGGTATATCTCCATTATCCGCAACTCCTCCTAGACCGATTGGTACTTTCCAACCAAACTTGCAAGAAGGCTTCAATATATATTGCAAATCTGCACCATGCATTTAGTTTTTGATTTTTTAGCTACCTTTGGACTTTGTCACTTTAGCTTATTGGCGTGTCATAAAGCATGGTACTTTCCAAACAAACTTGCAGATGTACCCATGCATTTTGATCTGCTTTAATTTTGATTTTTTCTGATTATCTTTGGACTTTGTCATTATATCACAAAACAGGAATTATTCAATATATATAGTGCAGGCGACACATGTGTTCTGCGGAACGCCCATGCATTTTTATCATCAGCTTCTACCCATATTTTCATTAAGGGATTTCCAAATGTTTTGATTTGATCTGCACTGAAGGTTAAGACATCTGTCATGACACGGCATAAACCGACTGATGTTGTTTGAGATTTTACAACAAATTTGAAGAATATTAAAAATGTGTATAATGAAAATGTCAAGTGTTATCAAGCCGTTCAACAACCTCTGGCAAACTTTATAACGTAACATTCTCTAAAGTCTTAAATTGCAGTGTGATTGTTTATTTTGTTTAAGCTGAACATCAGGACTTTTACGTCTGTTTCTATAATTGCTGTACCCGAAAATGAAATTCCCGTAAATTTTCCGACGTCAGATATGAATCAAAGACACACTAAAGCACAAAGCAGAATATACAGAAACAACAATTATATGTTACGAATTAAATGCACATGAGACAAAGCCTCTACAGGTTTTGGTATATCTAAGCAACGAAACAACGCTTTTATTGTTCTTCATATGGATAACAACATGAGGACTTCTCTAATGAGCTCTGCTCATACTTGCACCTGGCGGAAAGTGCAAGACAGCCCCAAGCTCGTTCTCTGGCGGAATTTATTGCTAGATTTCGAACGCTACAACCATGGCGACGAAAAGATAACAGGAAACGCCCGCAGTGGCCGAAAAGTAAAATTACATGTTACAATTCGCCTGGTAAACTATACAAGAAAAAGACCAGTAAAAAGATTGATTGAAAGACCAGTAAAAAGATTGATTGATTGATTGAATATTGTTTAACGTCTACTGAGCAATATTTCAGCTATATCAAGACGAGAACAAGTTTGTTGATAAATAATCACTTTGGGGTATGGAAAGGGTCATGGGACGGGAAATTTTGACTGCCACTGGAAAAGTAGGATGAAATCGAATGAGGCGGGGAATTTAGCCTTGTAGCCGATCACCTACGGACCACTTAAAAAGAGCTTGCTACAAGGGTTCTTTAACGTGCAGGAAGCGTGGTATTTCTTCCAACATGTGGACCTGAGTTTACAAGCCATCCGAAAGATGGGTTGTGTATTTATTAATCCCGCACAACCACGGAATGGGTCCTATTTCTATATCCCGGGGTTCCCTCGGGGTCAGCCCCGTTTAGGAGGGGTCATACCCCGCAAGCCGGAGATACTAGGTCCTATTTCTATACCCTGGGGTTCCCTCGGGGGTCCGGTAAAAAGACAAACATACATAACGAAAGGAACTTGAGATAGCCGGATTTCGGCACCGGAACTAGCAATAGACAGCGATATGGTTAATGGGTACCTTAACCTTCCCTTTAAACTATTCCGTTTCCCCTATAGTATGATTATCACACAAATAAAAGCCAATACAGGTACATGTAGATCAATGTCTTGAATGATCACGGATGCCAGATTATCAAGAAACATAGATGAAACTTGAAAAGTCTTAAAGGATGTGGCTTTGATTAGATTTTATTGCATCTTTGTCAGGATGATGGATGATAACAAGTTGACAAGCCTTCCTCTTGGCCTGTTTGATTCATTAATTGCATTAACAGATCTGTAAGTATTTTCTTTGTCAACCAACTAAGAAGTAATTTTGCAAGACCAGTTTCAGATGTGGTTGATTTTACTTTTAGGCTGATTTCCGATAGTAAATCATAAAAAATAACACTACTTCATAGGTTTTGACAACCATTGTTAAACAATGTGGCAGTTTCTGGACAAATTCTGCAACCATAAAATAGCTCATTTTCAAACCTTTATTATTACAAATGAATAAATAATTTCCTATTTAGCTATTTGTGCTTAATTTAAAAACTTGTCAACAAGCTTCAAAAGAGTTTTAAAATTAACATAAATACCAAGACACTTGAAGTACATAGAAACTGACACTTTTTTTGTTGCAAAAATTGTATCAGATCCATTCTTGGGTCAATTTTGACCAATTGTAGACTGAATTATTATGAAAATAAAGCAAAGGGAATACTTATTATGAGATTTTTTTTACAACAATGCTTCAATTGCATAATTTATCTCTAAACGAATCAGTTCAACAGATAATGCCTTTGAAATGGCCTGAAGGTCATATGCATCCAAGCCAAGGTCATTTAAAAATGTTTTATTTCTGTCATTGTTTTCTGAAATCTGCCTTGTTTCGAGACGACCTTGACTGCATGACCTTCGACTTTGAATCATTTCAAGGTCAAAAAAGTTATTGAAATCTTATTTGGTAGATATGCAAAAAACGTGTTTCAAATTCGATCCTATTTATATCATTTTCATTTTTCAATGATATAACACTTTTTGACAATTTTCATGGTAACCAACTTTAAAGGCTCTTTATTTATTTCACCTAGTATTTGTCTTCTGATATTTTTATATACATTGAACAAACTAACATTTGTCTAAAATGATTTTTTTTCCTTTTTCGCATTCTAAATTTTTCAATTTCTTATTATTTTCAGAAGCTTTGTGTGGAATTCATATTATATATATTTTGAAAGCTTAAGCAATCTTTTTGAATTTGTCATTTAGACTTAAACGGAAGTATGTTAAAAGCTGAATTCAAAATTCCACCATTATCCTTGATAAATAAAAGTATAAAAGTGACATATTTTGTGGTCTTACTCATGACCTAAAATGATTGGAATTATTACAACAGCAACGGGGGTCCAGAATAATAAAAAAAGTGTTGTTTTTTATTTATTGGTCAATATCAACCAAAATCGGTGAGGGGCCGTGCCGCATCTCAATATAATGTTTTTTTTTTTGTCTTTACAGCGAACTGCTCTGAACATTGATTGATTGGCATTAATTCAAATTGACAATTTTTAGGTTCAAAAACCCTTCGTGTGGGTAAAACAATAATTTGCCATACACTATAAACCTCCAGGCGTAGCCGAGGGTCGATCGTACATCAAACATGGCAAATTATAGTTTGGACAATTTGCACCATATACACATCTTTATGTTTTAAATCAATTCCAAGGTAACGACAGATATCACTAGATCAACATCTTCTTTGGACTTTCAAATTATGACGGAAATGTTCAGCACAGTACTAAAAATTGGGACAAAAGTGACAATTTCTATTTAAAAATGACCAATTTACCTAACATTAACAGTGTTACACAAAATTCTCCGTCTTAGGCAGTGTATGTTTCACAGTTGATTCGCTAGCACAAATTATGTTTCCCCTTCCATGAGGAGACATATTGTTTTACACTTTGTTTCTTTTTCTTCTCCCACTCCTTCTCATATAATCATGTCCTGATCACACATTTTTCTGTCTTTCGACCTAGACTTAAGATATAAGGCATCATGATGAATCATTATGAGACGGTTCGTCGCATACCATAATAACATTCGTGTGACCTTGACCTTGGGATCAATTTCCTAAAATATAAAGCTGTTGGCCTGTCCGGGCACAAACTTTCATCTGCTGAACTAGACTTTAGACTTTTAGCATGTGTATTTATCATCATGAGACGGGGTGTTGCGTACCATAATGACCTTGTGGCCTTGACCTTTAACCTTGAGGCCAAATTATTAAATTTTTAGCTGTTTGCCTGTCCGGGCCAGAACTTGTTCATCTTTTTACCCAGACTTAGAATATTTTTAATGTGGTTATATCATAATGAGCTAGTGAGTCGCGTACTACAAAGGCTTTCGTGCAACCTTGACCTTGAGAATAAATTGATGAATTTTTAAGCTCCGGGCAAGAACTTTTTCATTTTTGGACGTAAACTTAAGATAGTTCGCATGTTGGTGTATCATAAAAAGATGTGTGGAGTAACATAATGACAATCTTGACCTTAGGGCTTGAGTTCAAATAATTGAATTCTGAGCTATGGGCCAGAACCTTTTCTAATCTTTTGACCTAGACTAAGATATTTGGCATGTGCATGTATCATTATGAGACAGTGTGTTGCGTACGATTGTGGCCTCTTGCGATCTTGACCTTGGAATCTCTAGCTGTGCCCTGTCAAGGCATGACATTTTCCATCTTTTGACTTAGACTTAAGATATTTGGTTTGTGTGTATTATGCGACATTTTTTCATGTACTCATATAAAGTGTTGAACTGATCTATTTGAAAATCCATCTTTTAATTAATAGGTCTATATGAAGGGGAAACAAATGTTTTAGTTTGCTTAAACAATTACTCCTAGTTATACATACTTTCTCATTAGCCAAAGTTATCTTCATGACCGCCTTTTTATCAAGGCTTCAAAAAGTCCGTCGCAAACAATCGGTAAAAAGTCCTTTAATAAATATTGAAAAAAGATGAGTAAAAGTTTGAAGTTTCGGTCCAAACTGTGATTCAATATTCTTTTTTACTTACAAGTGGGATGATCATTACTTTTTACTGTGTACGTCCTTTCAATAGTAATTGCAGATGAGTTTCTACCGGGCACAACCGCAATGATAAAAGAGGTTTGGTGTGGTGTAAAACCGGTTTAACCGACCAATTTCTTTGAAAAGCCTGTAATAAAGTCAGGACCATTAAGGTCGAAAATATTTTTCCAATGTTTTCCCCTTGTTTTTTTTGGTCTTTTGAATTTTTGATAACAAAAAGTATAAAATTTGAACCTTTTTTGGCTTCTACCTAGAAGACTTGTTTAAACAATTTCTGAAATTGTCAGTGTAGTAAATACAATTTTTGAAAAAGCTAATTGTCAGAAGAGCAATTGTTTAGTTTTGTACACATTCAATTAAATTTTTGCTGTTACTTAATGTTTTAATGTTTTAGACAAAAATTGACCTACTTGTTCCGCACAAATTAAAAGACCCGATATGGATGAAATACCGTGGGTGTTGCACAGCATTAAACAATATTGCATTTCCTCTTCTGTAACGTATATAGAAATATAAAAATCATCAAAAGATAAAGAGTAAATGCGCAGGAGACAAAGTCAATATATTGTACGTATACTTTGCTGTACACCAATTGATTTTCGGCACTTTTTCCACATAATATTATGTTGGATTAATTTCCATTTAGTTTTCCCTCTATTTAATTTTATAACATCAGAAGATAATCATTGATTGATTGATTGATTAGTTAAAATTTAACGTCAAATGAGCAATATTTCAGCTATATCAGGACGAGAACAAGTTAATTAATGCAAAAAAACCGTAAGTAAAAGAAGAAAGAAATAAAGGTGGAAGGGACAACCGGGGTAACGACTTTTGATTGCCACTGGAAAATGGGAGAAATGGGTAGAGCCTGGAAATTTAGCCTTCCATACGACACCCAGTGCGTCTGCTCTCCTTAGAGAAATATAGAAGTGATCTTTATACTGCATGGAGTGTGGCGTTTCTCCAAACAGTTTGACTACAATGGTTCGCGGTCAGGCTTTCCGTATTATAATCTGACTATCCCGCATAGACCGTGCATTCCCCTATCCAGCAACTGGGGACGCGCCCGGCAGCTCTGTAGCCGGAACCCTCTGTTAGGAAGACTAATACTTCAAGCTCAGAGGATGCTGCGGGCCTATTCATAAGCCGGGACCGCGCATGGTGGCAGAAGATAATTAAGCTCATATATAAGTAAGTGAGAACTGAATCCATAAACGAATAATCAAAGGAAAATGGCAACATCGGAAACAAAGAAACAGAGACACAACATGAGTACGGCACAGAGAAGAAAAATGAAGACACACACACAAAGATGAACAACATTGACCCAATAAAAACAATGGGAGAGATCAGGTGGACTGGTAGAGTTAGAATCTCCTGCTTCTTATTAGAAACCCGACATGTTGAACATGTCAAATCCGTTAGTAAAGTCAAATCCGATAGAGGAAACAACAATTAAGCTTGAAAGGGAAAGATCCATTGTAATCTGGGCAACAGATATCCCATAGGGATCCACTAGATGGTGATGTCGCCCGTAAAACTTCTGGAGGGATGTCTTCACGTTTTGGTTAAGATATCTTTGTTTAAGTGCCCTATTTCTGTGCAACCTCGCTTATCAAGCTAGCCACGGTGTATCGAACACATGCTTTTGAATAGCGAATAGACTGGGAGGTGTAAACTCCGTATGCTGGCGCTGTTGGGATTTCGCTACAAAGAAACGAAAAGTTAATTATTGGAAAAGAGAAGTTATCGCGTAAATGAAAATAAGAAGATTAATAATTGGTTTGCAGTTATCAAACTACACAGCGACTCTTTTTTAAGGGGTAGACCTGGGGTAGGAGGAGATAACTCTGATTTTCACTTTTCAAGTACTTAAATAAATAAATAGAATCATTGTCATAACTATGATCAAAATTTTTAAATTATAATTTTTTTCACACAGCAAATAAATATTCATTTTGTAATGAAAACCATTACCCTACATTCAGTTAGATATAACGAGTAAATTAACTCTACTTGTTTTCGAATGATGTCTTTAAATAATGAAAATATTTGAAAGTCAGATTTAAAGATTCAGCAATTTTATTGAATTATAAATGTAGAAAACATGGAGCGGAAGATTTTTCTAAAATTTTAATATATCTTACATATACTAGTTACCTTTCTATTCTCAGTTTTTGGTGAAAATTAAATGACTCAGTTTTTCATAAGAAGTGTTCAATACTTATCAAAATCGAGTAAAATTTTCAGCATATACTGTTCAGAACACCCTTGCATGGCAGTTCAACCTACTAAAATTTACTATCATTATTCATGTTTACTTTCACACATGTTTATTCTACAGTAATTTCCATTTGAAATAACTTTGTATCAAATGCAAATTTGATTAGAGCTTATTTGATACACCTCAAGCAAGTCCTAAATGGATCCAAATGGAATGAAGTAACAGGGTATCTTTAATGACCACTAGACAGAACAAAGGACGGTAAAAATTGCTGAAAATTGCTTGAAGACTGAGAATATGAATTTTGAAAAAAATAAATGAGTGTACCCAGGTCTACCTCCTTAAATCAATGATTGATTTATTGGTTAGAGATATACGTTCACTGAGCGTTATTTCAGATATATAAAGACGAGAACAAATTAATCAATAAATAAATAAGTGAATAAAAGAAAAAATAGGATGAAAGGGACAGATTTGATTGCCACTGGAAATTAAGGGAGAAATGGGCAGACGCAGGAAATTTAGTCTGTTATACGACGATCAGTGAAACTGCTCTCCATATATGAAAATAAAGTAGGAATTTTAATGATCAATGGAGTGTTGAATTTCTGCAAACAGTTTGGCTTCAATGGTTTGAGGCCAGGTTTTCCGTATTAAAACCGGATTACCCCACACAGACAAAGCATTTCCATATCCACCATTCGGGACGCTCCCGGCAGCTCTGTAGCGTGAGCCTCTGAAAACCGATTCAGGTGTTGGGTTTTTTTTAAAATGATAAAATGATATTTTAGTCATTTTATTTTGTGCATTAGTTGCAAATAAACACCACTAACTTAAAATATACAGCTCCCAAATACGGTCCATGATGTTAATCGTCCACATTGAGGTAGTATCGTGTTACGCGCTTTCTTGTATTGCTTTTTTGTAATCTGCAGAAATGTTGCAGTAAGCACCTAGGTAGTCCCTGATATAAAAAAAACATTCTATATAGTTTTCTTGAACAAAAACGTTGATTTTAGAAGGAAATGATTGACTGGTATGAAAAACACCGTCATTGACATTGGATAATCGTGTTTTGTTAATTGTGATTTTCACAAATTTTGGCGTTTCTATTTAGATCCGATTGGTTATTTGTTCTTTATCAGCTTTAACGTGTCTTTCGGTTAATGGACTTCCAAATGTTTTGGTTCTGATCTGCACTGATGAGACATAAATTGTCGAAATGCGCTAATGCAGAAAATGAATTAACTGTATCTTCGTTATTTTGTTATTTATTACCACTGTGCCGATGCTTGTGCTGTTAGTCCCCGTGGGTATTCACCAACCAAATAGTCAGTACTTTTGTGCTGACCAGAAAACCGATTGTTACAAAATTTTGTTTAAAACTAAGGAGTATCTCCCTCATGCATAGTTCTGTCCTTAGCTGCATTTTTGGCCTTTCTATTTAATAGATCCTTTTGGTTATTTGTTCTCTATCAGCTTCACGGTGTCATTCGGTTAATGTACTTCCAAATGTTTTGTTTATGATCTGCAGTTATGTGACATAAGTTGTCGAAATGCACATATGCAGAAAATAAGTTAACTAACTTCGGTATTTTGTTGTTTCAACGTACGTGTACGATCATCATGCCATCATTGTTGTTTCATGTGAGTACTCTCGAGGCTCTTGAATCGGTTTTCAGGGGCCCCGGCTACAGAACTGCCGGGCTTTTTCCAAGTTGGTAATAAATGAATGTCTTCTATGCGTGGTAGCCAGGTCATAATACGGAAAGGCTGACCGCCACAATCCATGCAATATAAAGTCCCCTTCTTTATTATCTATAGAGAGCGGAGTGAATGGGACTCGTTTAGAAAGTTAAATTTCCTGCCACTTCGCATCCCTCCCCTTTTCTAGTGGCAATCGAAACTCGTCCACCTTTGTTTCTTTTTTCTCTTACTTAGATTTTTTTAATTGATTTACTTGTACGCGTCCTGATATTGCTGAAACATTGCTCACCGGACGTTAAACTCTCACTAATCAATCAATCAATTTAAATACTCTGACAATGTGATACAGAGCACGACAAGCTTACCTTTTCTGAGTGAATGTGTTGTGTTCGTGTGTTTTGTGGTTGTGGCTTTAGTCTTCAGGTGTTCTAGATTTTTCCGTGCCTCTTGACTTTAAATTGTGCAACCTTGTAATTTATTCTGTGGGTATTCTACTGCCTTTGTTGTATATTTATACAATTAGTTATATTCGCACTTTTTCCAGTTGTTAATATGTAAACCATGTGTTTCAGACATTTGCATGACAACCCATTATCAAGTCTCGATATGAGATTATTTGGAAGCTTAAAGTCACTTCAAGAGCTGTGAGTACTTTCGTATGTTCAGACAAATCAAATAGTCCTGAGGTCTTGCAAATACAGAAAAACTGCCAGACCGAAAATAAATTTTCATGGCCTACAGTTTTATCGCATAGAGGAAATGTCAATTTTTTACCTGATATTCGGTCTTGTAGGATGATAATTTTTGCCAGACCGACTCGAGTTTTGCCCGATTTGTCCCTCGGTCAGGCAGTTTTCAATATGTCTGAATGTATGCACATTAAATTTTTATTTCCGTTGAATATTTCAGGAATTTAAAGGACTACTTGATTTGATTGAAAAAGAAAAAAAACGATGAACAAAATACAATCCAAAACAGAACATTTTGCATTTGAATAGAAAAAAAAGAGCCCAACTTTCACAAAGTGTCATACAATTTTAATGTAATATAAACTACAAGTGCATAAACAGACAATCCTGAAACACTAAATCCAATCGGAATCTAGGTGTTTCGATTAAGGAGGACTCCGAGACTAACAAAATGTAAAACATCAGATAATAAAAGATGTTCCTCTCATGGGGTCTAATATTGAATATATTATGCACTGACAGCCACGTTAAATCGGATCGCAATTAACGATCCTACCATACGTCATTCCTGATTTTTAGTTTAATCTGTTCAAGAGTTCCGGAGTTTATGATCGATTTATGAATTTAATCGGGCCAATGCCAAACAATGTTCGCGCTGGCGTCAACGGGCTGCGTTTTTTGTTTTTTTTTCTAATCGGAACGAAAATGATCAATCTTTAGTATACACCTTGCACCTGGATCGGTTTCCAGGGGCGCATCTACCAAGCTGCTGAGCGTGTTCCCGATTTGCGGATGGGGGAATGCCCTGTGTATGAGGGGTTGTCATATCATGATATGTAAACCCTGGCCGCGAACTGTTGTAGCCAAACTGTGTGGGGAAACGCCGCTATTAATACAGTATAATGACCCTAACTAGAATAGAATTACTGGATCTCACATAGAAGGATAATTGTCCTGCCCCTGCCCATTTCTCCCATTTTCAATCATGGCAATCAGAACTCGTCACCCCTTTCACTTTTATATCTTTGTCCTTTTATTTGATAACTTGTTCTCGTCGTGGTATAGATGAAATTGTGTTTACTGGAAGTCAAAATCTCTTAAAAATAATCAATCAATCATTCTTTTGTAAATGACCTACCAAATATCATTCCAGGACAGTTTACTACAATTTGCCTTAATTGTCTTAATTATGAACGAACATATTCATAACGGATATAAACACAGCATTGTAGTTAAATCTTTACTTCTGGATTTTGTTGGCAAAAATATTGATCATCTCCTAAATGCTTTACATCATAACTAAATTTAAACAATTTTTCATATTGGCAGTATTTGGCATTGCACAATATCATGTTCTT
>MJUU01032040.1:50121-63411 GCA_002080025.1 Modiolus philippinarum | reverse complement strand
GATGTGGTTTGTTTCCATTGATTTATTCACTTTTTTACCTTTTTGGGGTCATTTAGGGCTTACTATATGGTGTGAGGTTACTCACTGTGTTGAAGACCATATGGTGACCCCTAGATGTTTTGTTTTGGGTCGTTTTAACCTGGATATGGGATGTTGTCTCCTTGACATTTACCCCATTTCCTTTCTTTTTCATATTAGAACAAATGATGTTATCGTAGGGTCCAATATTTAATTAAGTCCCACGCTGGTGGTCATGTTTCTGTTTGATAAGCACAAGACGGAAAAAAGACTTTCCACGCATCATTCCTAATTTGCTTCAGGGACTCCTGATTGATTGATGACTTAGAGTTTAACGTGCAGTGAGCAGTATTTCAACTTTATTAGGACGAAAACAAGTTAATCAATTCACAAAAAGGGGTAAGGGAAGAAAGAAACAAATGTGGAAGGGACAACCGAGACAACGAGTTTTGATTGACGCTGGAAAAGAGGATAAATAGGTAGGGGCAGGAATTGAGCCTTCTTTGCGAGTCCAAGTGACTCTGCCCTCTTTAGACAATATAGAAGGGTGGTCTATATACTGCATGGAGCGTGGCGTTTCTCCACACAGTTTGGTTACAATAGTCCGCGGTCAGGCTTTCCGTATTATGACCCGACTACCCCGTATATACAGGTAGTCCCTATCCACCCAATTTAGCACGCACCCGGCAGCTCTGTAGCCGGAGCCAAAGAAAACCGATTCAAGTGACGGGTCAGGGATTCTTGAAATCAAAATATCAATTTCCCTTAAGGCCTATGTAAAACCAGGTCCCGTGGACAAGTTTTTTGGCGAATCGAGAAAAAAAAAGAGCCAATTTTGTAAGGACCTAACCTACATCATTCTAGTACAGTATCGTTCAATTTCCTTCAACAGTTTCTGAGCAGATGATAAATTTGATCTTTTTCCTATAGGGTCTGAAGCTTAATTATTTTCCGCGCCTGTGGTCATGTTTTAGTCGAATAGGAAAAATAAGCAATTTTCATAGACGACTTTCCATGTGTCTATCCGAACAGTGTTGAATTTGCTTAAATAGTTTCAGAACAGATGATTAAAGTGATGTGTTTTCCGATAGGATTTAATGTTCCCTGGTGACAGCTATGTCTCTTGTTCGATCGGCGCGAAATAAGCAATTCTTGTAAAAGACCTTACAGGCGTCATTCCTATCAAGTTTGGTTGAATTTGCTTTGCTGGTTTCAGAGGAGAAGAAGAAATAAAATGTGAAAAGCTTACGGACTACCGTCGGAAAATAATGGCAATAGCTCTCACTGACCCCTTTTGAAGAACTCGGATTTGACATGTTGAACAGGGCGGGTTGGTTAGTTCAATATGCAATGAAAGTGTAGGTTTTATAAAGTGTTAGTAAGGATTTTACATTTGTATGTTAGTTCATTATGCAATAAAAGCGTTGGTTTGGTTAAGTGTAAGTGAGGAATTTTCTGATGTACATTTAATAAATATCCCTTATATTTCCGTCTATTATTTTCGGACAGCGTTATACCATTTATGTGTAACTGTACAGAGAATCGGGAATATATACTACCAGTAGTTCAAGCTAAGCCTCAGGTTATTGCTGTGGGCTACAACCAAAAACCGGAGACAGACATATGGATCGATTTGACAAAAAACTGCAAAAGTAAGTCCTAATCTCTGTTGAAATTTTTTCAATTGCTATCTTATTGCGACTCCAAACTGTCAATCAGTTTCCTTTGATTGCAGGTTTTAAAAATGTTTGTAATAACGTTATCAATGATCAATTAAAGGAAGGGAGTAAATGAACATGAGACAAAGTCTCTACCAATATATTGTAAAAACAAGTCTCTTTTTTGTCTTCAGTAAATATGAGAAACCATTCAAATCTTAGTATTTAAAAATGCACATCAAAAGGATGACTTTCTAAACTTAGTAAATAGTTCGTTATCAAATTGTGTTAATGTCCAATTCTACGATTGATTGAATATTGTTTAACGTCTACTCAGCAATATTTCAGCTATATCAAGACGAGAACAAGTTTGTTAATAAATAATCACTTTGTGGTATGGAAAGGGCCATGGGACGGGAAATTCTGACTGCCACTGGAAAAGTAGGGTGAAATCGTCAAGGGCGGGGAATTTAGCCTTGTAGCCGATCACCTACGGACCACCCCAAAAAAGAGCTTGCTACAAGGGTACTTTAACGTGCAGGAATCGTGGCATTTCTTCCAACACGTTGACCTGAGTTAACATCCCATCCGAAAGATGGGTTGTGTATTTATCAATCCCGCACAACCACGGAATGGGTCCTATTTCTATATCCGGGGACCTTCGGGGTCAGCCTCCGTTTAGGAGGGGTCACACCCCGCAAGCCATGTTTTTTTTTGCCAAAAATGTAACTTCCGGGTACAATTTATGTGCCCGGAAGTTCAAAAATTGAACGAGACTTACAGACTCTTTTGTAGAATGGAAATGAAAATGTTTGTTGCATAAGTAGAAATTAAAAAAAAGAATCAAATATATCAGGAAGATATCAAAATCAAATATATCAGGAAGATATCAAAATGGTTTCGTTATGAAAGTTGTCACACATTTTGAAATTTTCACGACGTTTTGATACGTTAACTGCCTGATCCTCACGCAGCCATTTCTGTACGAACCTGAATATAATATTCTACGTGTCCAGTCAATCTCGATCACCCACTAGAGGGCGCTGAATGTTCCTTTGTTAACCTTTTCGATATGTTTTGATTAGAGACAAACGGCGCATATATAAGTATCTAGATGTAACTATATGTCTCTGCCGTAATCAGAAATTGTAGATCTTGGACTGTGTAAAAGATATTAGATAATTTGATTGCTCCCGTAAAAATTCCAAATTTGAAGTCGATGCGCAAGTAGGGTAATTTGCATATGGATATAAATAAACACGATGCATACAGGTACTTTAATTTTTCTTATCATCTTATTTTACATGTCCGAGCTTTATGATTATTATTAACGTTGTCAATCAATGTACAAAATTCGTCATGCATAATCGTTCATATTCACGAGGAAATTGCATGAATTTTAAAAGCGTACGAAAAGAGTGGCCGTTTTTTTTCTGAAACTTTGAGATATCCTCTGCATAAAATATTTCGATAACGAAAATGTTGAAATTGCAGGAAAATATTTTAGTGTATCAATAATCCAGATTTCCTTTTAATATCCCTAGAATAAAAAATGTTAATAATTCATATTCCTAAAATAACGTTCATAATTTAGGAAGTTGTCATACTCCTAACAAATCTTGCTATTATGATATGATATTTGACTGCAGTGGTATGCGTAAGTTTGAAATTGAACATAAAAATCAGGTGAATTATTTAACTTCAACACCTACGAACACCTTCATCTCTAACAGAGCTTTGTTTTTTACATCAACAAAACTACACTGAACGATATCTGACCAAATCTTGAAGATGCATGCAAAATATTATAATAACAACCCCGTTTTAGGTAAGGATCCTCGCGACAGCGAGTAGCTGTTATGGAATATCTGCCTATTTTAAAAGCCACGAAAATGCAGTGTGCATGAAAGTCTTGTAGAGAAATAAGAGCAGTTGCAGCCAATTTATCGGCCATCAAGTGAAAAATATTGTATCACATGCAAATGTGGAAGTCAAATGTCCCATTGTTAAGATTAAACGGCCATTATAAATCTAGTAACGTGTTAGGAAATTCGTTGCAAGTTGAAATACTGTAACAATTTAATCAGTAAGCCAAAAAGAACAATAAATAATATCTGCAGTTTATTTTAACAAGCAAGTTACATGTTCTGACATCAAACATGCAAATATATCCGAGCATTATTCAGTGCATGCAATCTCTAGTTTTAATAAAATCAACTTTTTATCCATGAGAATCCCTTCAGGTGTTTTAAGGTATGAAATTCTTATTAAACACTTTTGTTAAATTTACTAGTTGAAACATACTTACAAAATTATGAGGATACCGTTCATTTAAGCGAAAAACTGAAATTTAAAATTTACCCATTTTACATAAAAGACTAAATGAGGAGAAAGATTTAAATATCTATATGAATTTTGCTCATATTTTGCATTTTTTTTGAAATCGTTATAATGTTTACAATGAAAAATAAAAATTTTGGGTCGCCGTTTCAATATGAGAGACATTGTGAAACGTAAATTTCTCGAGTTGTATCTATTAAATTGATTTGTCCGATTATCTGCCTTGCGTAATTTATATTTTTGTTTTGAATTCAACAATATTTCAGAACTTGTATTTTAGTTCACCTTTTTTAACGGAAATGTTGTAAAAGGATATAAGAGTTGAGCATTTCACACAATACTAAAATCACTTTGTAAACTTTCTACATANTGTTGGAGGTTTGTTATTTGCCGTGTTTCGTGCAAACAGTAAAATGGCATCGTGCAGACAATTTCTAATTTTCCGTTCCTCGTGTTGTGACATTTTATTTCTCGTACGCCCGTGCACGGTACCCCTTTGTGCGACCCCCAACTTTTATTTTTTTAAGAAATTAAATATTGTTAGCCTATTTATAATAGACCGATTTCCTATTACTGTTTATGAATTTATTGTGCTGGTTGTCCTGTAGTTAATTGGAGCAAATTACATCACTGAACATTATGACGTTGAAAAATCTATTGTGACATCAAAATTTCACTAACTGGAAGCTCTCAACCTTTTTCACATTTTTTGTAGGATATTCATTGTTTATTTACAAAATCGAAAGAATATTTATTTACAAAATCGTCTGTCTCCCTCCCTCCATCTTGAAAATCAAATGGATTTCCCCTAAATAGAGGTTTCGTACAGTTGGTGCCGAAAAACTTTTTTTTCAAGTGGCGGTATTCCGGTCTACTATTCATGTCCATCCGCAGTAGTGGTAGAATCTACATCGGTAGTGCGCTTTATTGTTGACCCCGAAACGAGAAATATCAAATAGCCCTTTTTATTTCAAAAAGTGCAGGGGCAAGCGCTCAACACATCTACTTAATTCTTGAATCTATTGAAAGGTTGAAACATAAAGTATTCAAAAAGTGCTGCAAGAACAATGAGATTTCCCAATTGTCTATATGTACAAGACATAAGTGTGTCGTCCAACGCAGTTTAGCGATTTTTGAAGGAAAATTAGGGAAATAAACAGTTTTATGTATCTAAGGTAAATTTCTTGCAGCACTTTTTGAAATATACCGTTTTCACAGAATCTTTTGGTGTATTCACTTAAATGTTCAATGGGGCGCTTGCCCCTGCACTTTTGCGATGAAGGTGTACCAAACGTATCTTTCAATACTGAGTCACGTGATCACTTTCGCTTTCACTTTGTTCAGTTGGAGTGCTAAATTCAAACCTTCAGCACCCATTCTTTATAATAAACGTAATACATTTATTGTTCTTTACTTAAATAATGAAAATAAAAGAAGTAAAGTACTGCATATTTTTTCCCTTGAAAATGACCATAATTTAACGAATTTGCCTTAACTGCGCTGCGCATACCCCCTCAAACAAAGTATATTTTGACAGTTTCTGGTCCTTAATTTTAAGTACTTTCGGAATTTTGTCGCTATTAGAGTGTACAATCACGTTGAAATACAATAAAGCGGAAAAAAATCGCGTTTATTGGGCGATTTTGACGATATGGTGGACATTTGAGAGGCTGTATTCCAGTTAATACTGTACAACAAATGTAGTAGCGGCAGAATTTAAAATTGCACCTTGCAGAGCTATTTTAAAAATCCAAGATTCGTGTATTTCATAGTCAGTATGCCGCTGAAATTTTACGATATTTGCATCACTATCTATAATTTTCTTTTTCGGATGCCATTTCAAACGTTCATGAGACGTTGTTCGGCGTAAAAAACGGAACAGCTCCGAGACGATTTACGGAAAGCTCATGGTTACTAGATTTCACTGCGAGCATTCTTTTGACGAGAATAAGTGACTAAAAGTGCAATTGAAATGTCTAGATCTTGCAAAATAACGTACTTGAATATGGGAAATTATGTTGTTGGGTTGTTTTCGGGCAGAGAAATATGTCGCTGGCTCAGGAAATTAGGTTTCCAAAGTTAAATAAACACTCCTTTGTCTTTTTATTTAAACACTAGGTAGGACCGAAAATGCCACACAGATTTTCTCTTTTTCAGTAAATTATAGATCAAGTGCAGTCCAATCACACTTCATGCTCACATTCTGTGGGAAAAGGGGGGGGACGACAAACGATCTGTTCTGGCAAGATATCCTTTTGCACCTCCACATTTGTTTATTCTGATATTCTGATTGATTGATAAATGTAGATACAAATGTGTGTCTCTGATTTATTCTGACAACCAAAGCAGTGCTGTATGGAACTGTTCCTATACATCTGTTTCTCATTTTTCCAACTCCCCCCATGTTTATTTCCAATTTCCCCATTTTTCATCATTTTAGCAATATCCAAAAGTTTTTTTTACCCCTTTCATCGATTTCCCAAAACTAGAAACACACTAATACATCTATATGTTTCTGCCAAAACTGCATAAACTCTCTTCTGTAATGTGCAATTTTGTAAATAAACAATTTAATCTTGATATCAGTGAAAATAAATATTTCAATCCAGTTTGTCATGAAAATAAAGAATTAAGTTTTAATTTGAAGAATAAATTTTTTGTTGCCAAAGCAAAAAATTATTTGATGTGACATTTGGTGAAAATAAATAATTTCTTTGTTCGGGGTGTGAATGAAATGTGGATTTTGAAAAACTCCAAAGATCTACTTGACATGTTAAACTCTAGATCATTATCACACTGTAACAGCATTAAAACTTTCGACTTCTCCACACTTTACACTACTATTCCTCATGAACAACTAAAATCTCGGCTGAAAGGTTTAATTCATAGATGTTTCTCACGTTAGAACGGTGAACGTAGATATAGGTACATTGTTGTAGGTAGAGAACAAGCCTACTTTATGAAAAATAACTCCGAATCGGAGAAAAAATATACAGAGGAAGAAGTGATTAAAATGTTAGAGTTTCTGATCGACAATATATTTGTCCAGTTTGGAGGACTTGTTTTTCAACAGACTATCGGAATTCCTATGGGCACAAACTGTGCGCCTCTCCTAGCCGATCTGTTTCTTCACTCTTATGAAGCTGAATTCATCGAAGGGCTTCTTCAAAATAAAGATAAAAGACTGGAACAATCCTTTAACTTTAGCTTCCGTTATATAGATGATATTTTGTCGCTAAACAACCCTCGCTTTGGTGATTTTCTTCATTTGATTTACCCAAAAGAGCTCGAAATTAAGGATACCACAGACATTTCTACATCAGCCTCGTTCCTTGACCTTCACCTTGAAACTGAAAACAGAGGGAAACTTCAAACTAAGCTGTACGACAAACGAGATGACTTCACCTTTCCAATAGTAAACTTCCCTTTTCTTTGTAGCAACATCCCAAAAGCGCCGGCATATGGAGTTTACATCCCCAAGCTCATTCGCTATTCAAGAGCCTGTGTTCGATACAGTGACTTCCTTGATAGAGCCCGGTTGCTCACAAATAGGCTACTTCAACAAGGGTACGTTACCCAAAACTTGAAGTCATCCCTCCAGAAGTTTTACGGTCGACATCATCATCTTGTGGACCGCTATGGGATATCTGTTTCTCACATGACAACAGATCTTTCCCTTTAAAGCTTAATTGTTGTTTCCTCTACCGAATTTGACTTTACTACCGTATTTGACATGTTCAACACGGCGGGTGTCTTATAAGAAGCAGGAGATGCTGACTCTACCGGTGCACCTGATCTCACCCATGGTTTTATATTGAGTCCGTGTTGTTCATCTTTGTGTGTGGTGTCTTCATTTTTCTTTTCTGTGCTGTACCCATGTTGTGTCTTTGTTTTTTTCTGCCTTTTTTGTTTCTGGTGTAGCCATTGTCCTTGGATTGTTCGCTTTTAGATTGACGGTTCGGTTCTCACTTATTTTTCATGAAAATAAATAAATTTTCTAAGCAAAATTGCCCAAGCCTCCTCTGAAAATCAAATGGTCGTCTCTCATATAATTAAAATTGCATTTTTTCTTGATAATGTAGTGTCAGAACTCCTGAACAAAAAAATTAAAATATAAGCACAGTCTTGGAAAGCATCACATAACTTTCTCTGGAATTAAGTCGAGGGATTTTCAAGTAATCAGAGCCGCGATGCAGACTAACAGGCTCTGGAATATACTTAATGTGCTCCGTCTACAGACCTTCATGTAAAATTATTTTCATCCTTAAGATACAGGTGGCATTTAGAATTATTTACGGGTATGATAGTATGCTTTTTTTTTCAAAGCAACTTATTTTGTTTGTACACTATACACCTAACCCCCCCCCCCAGCACTTTACAAAATGAAACACTGGATAAAGAGGGTGATAAGGATTTATTTTTTCTAAACTTACATGGCCTTTTTATTTTTCTTACATTCATTATCAATATTACATTTCTTTTGTATTTCGTTTACATTCATTCAAAAACATGCAACGTACAAATGATATGACATTTTTTTTTAATTTTTCATACATTGAATTCTAATCCCTCTTGAGACCATTGATCAATTATCGTAAACCTGTTTGTTGTGTATCTGAATGTATATACAAATAAAGTTACAAAAATATCATATCATAAATGTAAAAGGGCATTTCTTGATACTCAACCACTTTTTTGAAGAAAAAGAAAAAAAAAAAATAAATTGCAACCGGCATAGCTCCAGCACTTGTAACACCTGAATCCAAAATCCAGGTCTTGAATTTAAAAATAATATTGTTGAATTATACATGTTATTTGTGTGAACAATTTTTATGGAAACCTTCCGTTCATAATTATGGTACTGGTTAGTTGAATTTTAATATATCTATCCAGATTATAAATTTTTCCATATTGGCCTGGCATTAAACATGTTCAATAATGGCAGACAAGTTCGTTTATTGAACAGAACAAAAGTAGAAAAACTAAGCAAATCAATCTTATATTATACTCCCTGTTTTCCCATTTGAGTGCAGAACCGCTTGATCTTCTAATAAAAGCTTGAATCAGATAAAAAAAAATCTAACTGAAAAGTCAAAACATTCCATCATGCACATCTGCTATAGTGTCGTGCCTTTTTGTAAATTTACATACAAAATTGAAGTGGTTTAACAGGAGATTTGCTTAAGATGTAATCTTTGCAGAAGGAATCCAAGGAAAGTCAAAGTAGAATTATCTCCCCTTTATGATGTCCAACAATAATTATATTCCTTCATCCATATCTGCATATAGTATCCCTCCTTTAGCTTGTGTGAAGATTGTTTAAAACCCTTAGGTGGTTTGTAAGTAAGAGTTGTACTTTGCTAACAAAAAAGTGTGGACAGGTGGAAAGGCAGACATGGTGATTCCTACATACACAATGTACATAAATATTTGTACCCTCTAAAAGTTCATTTGCAGCAGGTCATGATCAATCATCACCTTTCTTTAGATCATTTCTGACAAGTTTAATTATAAATTTAAGAGGGTTGAAAGGAGATAATTCACCTGGGAAAAGATTATGTAACAGTGTATTTTTATACCCCCCACGAACGAAGTTCAGGGGGTTTATAGGAATCACTCTGTCCGTCTGTGATAGCAAACAATTTTTCGTAACAGTTTTCTCAGCAACTACTCATCACTGCAACTTGAAATTTTGTGTGCAAGTTTATGATGATGTCCTATACCGCAAGTAGATTTCAGGATTGCCGGACTTCTACTTCCTGTTTACCGACTTAGTTAATTTTCNNNTAAGAGGGTTGAAAGGAGATAATTCACCTGGGCAAATATTATGTAACAGTGTATTTTTATACCCCCACGAACGAAGTTCAGGGGGTATATAGGAATCACTCTGTCCGTCTGTCTGTCTGTGATAGCAAACAATTTTTCGTAACAGTTTTCTCAGTAACTACTCATCACTGCAACTTGAAATTTTGTGTGCAAGTTTATGATGATGTCCTATACCGCAAGTAGCGATTTCAGGATTGCCGGACTTCTACTTCCTATTTACCGACTTAGTTAATTTTCGAGATCTTTTGTCAATCGTTGAAACTTTTCGCTAACTACTCATCACTGCAACTTGAAATTTTGTATGCAAGTTTAAATTGATGTCCTATACCGCAAGTAGCGATTTCAGGATTGCCAGACATCTACTTCCTGTTTACCGACTTACTTAATTTGCAAGATCTTTTGTCAATCGTTGAAACTTTTCGTAACAGTTTTCTCAGTAACTACTCATTACTGCAACTTGAAATTGTGTATGCAAGTTTATAATGATGTCCTGTACTACAAGGAGCGATTTCAGGATTACCAGACATCTACTTCCTGTTTACCGACTTAAATTAATTTTCGAGATCTTTTGTCAATCGTTGAAACTTTTCGTAACATTTTTCTCAGTAACTACTCATCACTGCAACTTAATATTTTGTATGCAAGTTCATAATGATGTCCTATACTGCAAGTAGCGATTTCAGGATTGCCGATATCAACCTCCTGTTTACGGACTTAGTTAATTTTCGAGATCTTTTGTCAATCGTTGAAACTTTTCGTAACAGTTTTCTCAGTAACTACTCATTACTGCAACTTGAAATTTTGTATGCAATTTTAGGAGGATGTCTTATACCGATAGTAGAGATTTCAAGATTGCTGGACATCTACTTCCTGTTTAACGACTTAGTTGATTTTTGAGATCTTTGGAGCAAATTTCACAATTTTTTTTTAGTACACAATGGAATTGTGCAATTATAACTTTTTTGTGACAAGGTATATTAGGGAGTGGGGGATAACATTTTGTGGCCCTCCAGGCCACAGAACCTCTACTTTAATTCCGATTGGATAAAATTACCTAGTGTAGAATTTCCACAACAGTCAAATACAATACACTGTAATATTGAGTACTTATAAGGCAGCATCAAGTTAATAAGTAGATTCCCAACCGGGATCATAAAAATAATGGGGCGGACGGAAGGCTTTTATATCTGTTCCACTTTCAAAATCAAATAAGATTCTGGCAAAATAAAAGGTATTTACAGTTATCTAACCAGAAAAAGAAAAAAATTGTGTAAAACAATATATTTCCGATGATGACTTTTTCCAGGAATCTAAAAGAAAATAAAAAGAAATTGAAGTTTTGAAAAATGAAACAAGAGGCTCAGAGACTGAGCCTATATCGCTCACCTGACAAAATGCTGAACAGAAGGGTTTTCGATGGTCTGCATGAAGGCCATGTTTTTTGTCGGATTGAAATGGAATGAGCTATCTTTGTAGAGGACCTCCCATGCATTATTTCTGGAAGGTTTGGTTAAATTGTCTTCATTATTTCCGAGGAGTTGATGTTTTTCCCATAGGGTCTAATGTTAGAAGTTCCGCGGTGGCGGCTATGTTGTTTGTCAGATCAGAACAAAATGAGCAACCTTTGTAAAGAACCTTCTATACATCATTCCTGTATAGTTTGGTTGAATTTACTTCAGTGGTTTCAGAGGAGTTGATGAAAATGACTTATTTCCCATAGGGTCCAATGTTAAACAGAAGTTCCAGGCTTGCAGCCATGTTTTTTTTTGTCTAAATGGAATGAAATAAAAAATCTTTGCAAAGGACATTCCATACATCATTCCTGTAAAGTTTGGTTGAATTTCCTTCAGTGGTTTCAGAGGAGTAAATGAAAGTGACGTTTTTCCCATAGTGTCCAATGTTAAATATAAGTTCCACGCTGGCGGCCATGTTTTTTCTCGAATCGGAAGGAAATGAACAATCTTTGTGAAGAACATTCCACACATCATACTTGTTAAGTTTGGTTACAGAGGAGTTGATGAAAATGTGAAAAGTTAACAGACAGACAGACGACGGATGTCAAGTGTTGCAATAGCTCACATTGACCCTTTAGTTCCGGTGAGCTAATAAAGGGCTACGCCTAGCACAGCACGATATGACGTCCAGCATTTAAACCACTGAAATTTAAACACGTGTAATTTAAAGTAAATGAGGACACAAAAAGGAGCTAGACACAGTAATTAGCTGGGCACAAACTGTTGTCCCTTTTGATCCCTTTAATTAAGCTCGAAGACATAAGGTAAGAAACCATTTATATGAAACATGGAAACAAAATTTGTGACTTCTTATCAGATTTGAACTGACACTTTCCACTTAAAATAGTGGATGTACTACCTTTATACTACAGAAGCTTTTGAGTTTTCATGTTTCCATGTTATGGATTTAAGAGCCTAGAAATGTAAAATAAAACAGTTGAAATTCGTATATTATACACCGAGCAGACTTCTTTGGGATAAAAATCAGGGAAAGAAACTTGTCACAAAATGTTGGCAGCCCAGAATTCAATATCTAAATATATGTTAATTACATGACTGTTCAAATTGTTTTAATAAAGGGTTATCCAAAACACAGCATGATACAACTGCAGCAAATTAAAAACTCAAGGGCCTGTATCGCTCACCTGGCCCTTGATTAACATCGACATTTTATGTAAAAGAGCCCATATTTGAACTATAGTTCCAATATGCCCAAGTAGTTCAAGTAGAGAGAACCTAATTTACTGTTTCCCATAGGGTCCAATATTGAACTATGTTTCCTGCTGACAGCCATCATGGATAAAGTGTGGACCTGGAAAAACAAGAGCTGTCGCCGAATGGCAGCAAGTTATACCCCCGCTCATTGAACTCTTGAATCAATATGGTATGTGCAAATTAACGTGTGTCTGAACCCAATACAGATGTGGACACAGAACAAGTGAAGACACAATACAAGAACTGACACAGCTACAGAGAAAAAATAGCTAAGAATAATGTGTGAAGGATGGACAGAACGACATTAAGTCGGTAAACAGGAAGTAGTACATCAATATGGCGGAAAAGGGGAGATGCAGTAAAGTACCCCACACTTAAGCTCCATGCCAAATATCAAGTGACTGTCATGTGCGGTTGCTGAGAAAAGAGTGACGTAAAAGTCCAATTTAGGAAATTAAAAGTAAAAACGCACAAAGACGGTAAACAGGAAGTTGTAATTTGATATTGCCAAAAAAAGGGAATACAGTAAAGGATCCTTTACTTAAGCTCCATGCCAAGTATCAAGTGGCTGTCATGTGCAGTTGCTGAGTAAAGTGTGACGAAAAAGTCTTAATTTAGAATTTGAAAAATAAGTAACGAACAAAGTGGGCAAACAGGAATTTGTGATTCAATATGGCTGAGAAGGCGCAGTATAGGACCCCATACTGAAGCACCATACC
>MJUU01032040.1:19306-49621 GCA_002080025.1 Modiolus philippinarum | reverse complement strand
TCAATATGGTATGTGCAAATTAACGTGTGTCTGAACCCAATACAGATGTGGACACAGAACAAGTGAAGACACAATACAAGAACTGACACAGCTACAGAGAAAAAATAGCTAAGAATAATGTGTGAAGGATGGACAGAACGACTTAAGTCGGTAAACAGGAAGTAGTACATCAATATGGCGGAAAAGAGGAGATACAGTAAAGTACCCCACACTTAAGCTCCATGCCAAATATCAAGTGACTGTCATGTGCGGTTGCTGAGAAAAGAGTGACGTAAATGTCCAATTTAGGAAATTAAAAGTAAAAACGCACAAAGACGGTTAACAGGAAGTTGTAATTTGATATTGCCAAAAAAAGGGAATACAGTATAGGATCCTTTACTTAAGCTCCATGCCAAGTATCAAGTGGCTGTCATGTGCAGTTGCTGAGTGAAGTGTGACGAAAAAGTCTTAATTTAGAATTTGAAAAATAAGTAACGAACAAAGTCGGCAAACAGGAATTTGTGATTCAATATGGCTGAGAAGGCGCAGTATAGGACCCCATACTGAAGCACCATACCTAATATCAAGTGGCTGTGACGTGTGATTCCCGAGAAAAAGTGTGATGAAAAAAGGAAAATGAAAAGTAAACAAGATGTGTTTGTTAAACACTATGCCCCAGGCAGCAACCATGTCTACCATACAAAAATAAATACTAAAATTGCAATCACTAGAAATTAAGGTTAAGTACACATTTGCACTAAGCTCCATCTTGCAATTGTAATTCACGAGCTAAAAGCAAAATATAGATTTTGACCTTTTATCCTCTGTGACCTTGACCTTTGACTTGACCATAATGAAATTTGCATAATGGTTTTCAGTTTTATATGATCAATATACAGGCCAAATATGAAGTCCTATCACATCTGGTTGGAAATGTCAGCAATGTTGAAGTTTTCAAATTTTCACTCAGTGACCTTGACCTTTCACCTGACCCAAATTTTTTTTCGGTGGATTTGTATTAAGCTTCACTAGATCTATTGACATACAGAATATCAAGCCTCTAGCAATTGTAATTAACGATCTATAGCAAAATCTAGATTTTGACCTTTTGACCTCTGTGACCTTGACCTTTGACCTGACCTTGGTGAAATTTGCATTATGATGTTCACCTTTGCGTGATCAAGACACATACCAAATATGAAGGTCCTATCACATCTCGTTTAAAAGTTATGAGCCAGGTTAAAGTTGCGGACAGACAGACGGACAGACATCCATACAGATAGGACAAAAACAATATGCCCCCGATCTAAAGATCCGGGGGCATAAAAATGAACAAAGTCAGCTTACAGGAAGTTGTAATACAATATGACCGAAAAGGGGAGGCGCAGTATAGGACCCAATACTGAAGCACCTACCAAATATCAAGTGGCTGTGATATGCAGTTGCAGAGAAAAATGTGACGAAATAGAGTGTGACGGAAGGACAGAATAACGGACCGGACGGACGGAGAGAGGTAAAACAGTATACCCCTCCTTCGGAGTGGGGGTTGTTTTTCTTTGCAGGGGGCCACATAAAGATTATTGTAATCAAGTTTGGTTCCATTGGCTCAGCAGTGTCAGAGGAGAAGATCTTTGAATGTTTAACTTTTCCCAAAGGGTCAAATGGATTGATTGAATATTGTTTAAAGTTTCAGCTACATCACGACGAGAACAAGTTTGTTAATAAATAATCACTTTATGGTATGGAAAGGGCCATGGGACGGGAAATTCTCACTGCCACTGGAAAAGTAGGGTGAAATCGTCAAGGGCGGGGAATTTAGCCTTGTAGCCGATCACCTACGGACCACCCAAAAAAGAGCTTGCTACAAGGGTTCTTTAACGTGCAGGAAGATTGGCGTTTCTTCCAACACGTGGACCTGAGTTTACATCCCATCCGAAAGATGGGTTGTGTATTTATTAATCCCGCACAACACGGAATGGGTCCTATTTCTATATCCCGGGACCCTCGGGGTCAGCCTCCGTTTAGGAGGGGTCACACCCCGCCAGCCGGAGATGCAAGGTCCTATTTCTATATCCCGGGGATCCCTCGGGGTCCTCTGGTAGGAAGACTCATACTCCAAGCTCAGAGGATGCTGCGGGCCTATTCATAAGCCGGGACCGCGCACGGCGGGGGTCAAATGGAAAAAAATATCAAATCATTACTACAAACACAAGCTGAGAAATCTTTGATCAAAATTTTCAATATATTATGGCTATAATTGGAAAGAAATCAAAGTTATCGTCAAACAGGAAGTAGATAAGTAAGGGACTTTTAAAGGGGAGGTACGATACAAATTAGAATTCTTAAGCTTCAGACCAAATATCAATTCATTACTACATACACAAGCTGAGAAATCCTTGACGAACATTTTCAACATATGGCTATACAGTAAAATCTAGAAAAAGGTGATCTGCTGATCACAAAAGATACCCCTGTCCATAGGCAATCTAAAGTAGCTGAAATTTTCTAACAAAGCTGACTGAAGTTATCATCCGCAAACTATTAAATTTACAAATTTTGCCTCATTAAGGGCAATAACTATTGAAAGCAACATCTGATCACTGTCAAAATCAATCTTGACCTGTATTTTATAAATATTACTGGTAACCTTGTCCCGAAATATTAAAATTTTCTCTCAAAGCAAACTCAATTTATTATCCAGAAACAATAACATTTACAGATTTTGCCTAAATCAAGGGCAATAACTCTGGAAGGCAAAATCTAACTTGACCTGTATTTTATGAATAGAAACATTATCCCAAAATATTGACTTTCTTTCAAAGCAAACTCAAGTTATCATCCTGAAACAGACCGACAAGAGGAATCCTATATATCTCCACCTTGTAAGGCGGGTTTATAAAAATCAAAGATATAATCAAACAAGAAATCGATGCATTACGGACTTGAAAAGCTGAGACACGATACAACTCATCATACTAAATATTTTACGAAAGGATATGGAGTAAATGAACATGAGATCATAACACATATGTTAACTCCAACTGCAATAATTTTAATGAGCTATATGGCCATTTCGGAAATTAATTCCTCATCAGCAGCACTAGAACCCAAACAAAGGAAATCCATAATTTTAATCATATCATTATTACATACAAAAGCCGAGAAATTTATGAAGAAAGATGATCCGAACAGACGGATGGACTGACGGACAGACAGACAAGGGTAAAACAGTATACGGAACGAGGGTTTAATAAAAAGTTCCTGCAAAAATGATATTGTAGCACAATTAATCAAGATGTCACATATCTGATGTTACTTTTACCCACTCAAAGGTATACAAGTGCATGTGCAAAATTCAGGACCACATATTGTTATCGTGAAAGGGTCTATAATTAATTAATGGTACAGTGGATACTTTCATCAGTATTCTAACCACAGGTACTTGTTTGTTAATTGTCATCTGGATTGGTTAATACCAATGATAATTAAAAAAAGTAGCCAATCCGTTTTTTTAGACCTATAATATTTCCTTTGTAGGTCCATATCGTTTACGTTCAATGTTTTCATCATACTTCTGCATTTTATCTGACTGCTGACAGGTTCAGCAATCAGAAACTGGAAAATGTTTCTAAAAAATATGGATGTCCCGCCAATAATTTTATCGCAAACAGATTAACACAAGTCAATCAATCCCTATCACTGAATTGTGATGAAATGCAAAATTTAAACAAAGTCATTCAATCATAAAATGTAGGTCATTGACAAGTGTTGATTGTGAAATAGCCAGATCTCCTTTAGATGAATGTCACAGTAAAATATCATGATGCTACAATACATAGTAGTTGAGAATAGACTTAAATGCAAAACTTAAGCGAAGTCACTGAAGCGTAAAATGTTAGTCAAAACCACCTAATTGTCATTGATTTTGGTAGTACCCATCAAGGCAATTAATTTGATGAAACATCATTGTCTTATAATGTGTAGATGCTGAGAAATGGACTTAAACGCAAAACTTAACCAAAGTCACTGAAGTGTAAAATGTAGGTCAAAGCCACCTTACTGTCATTGATTTGGGTAGTACTCATCAAGGCAATTAATTTGATGAAACGTCATAGTCATATAATGTGTAGTTGTTGAGAAATACCAGAGTCACTCAAGCATGAAATTTAGGTCAAAGAGTCAAACTACCTAGTGAAATATGTAGTACTATCAAGTGTCTACCTACTGGTCAACTATTATTGTTCTACCTCTTACAGTTTCTGAGAAATGTACCTTAACACAAAACCAGTCGTACGACGGACATACCTGTTATAGACGGAAGGACGGACAAGGGTAACACTATATGCCCCTTCCACATTTGTGGGCGGGGCATAAAAATACCAACGTAACATTAAGACGTTGAACGTAAAGGATATGAACCAACGAAAGCTTAATATATTATAGGACTACGGCTCTTTCATATCATAAATTCTGCATTTCCCCTGTTTAGTTGTATTCAGTACACTGAACTATAGTATGCAGGAAGCTGCATGCAAGCATAGAAACACAGTACTAGTATTTACTCTTTATATAAGCCTACGCCATCCCGAAAGCATTTTGCGAATGGTAACAAGAAGTTCGAGCCCTACAACCAATCCATCCTTGCCTATCTGACACTGTATTTTCCAGCCTCATTCCAATCCATCCCTGTCCATTAAGCGGATCCGGCCCTACAATAAGTTATACATAACTGTTGTTTTCCGATTCCGTTATTTGTCATATTTTTAAATGAATTAAAATACTTTAAAAATAGTTACACATTTATATCAGTTTAATTTTTATTAATTTTGTTTTGTTTTTTCATTTTGTGCTTCTTAATATTAGGTAGTTTATCTTTTTTCATTTCATTTTTTTACAAATTATAATCGTTTTAATTATTGCTTACATTGTATTGCAGTACTTTTTTAGTTTTACTCATTCTGTGGAAAAATACATCGATGTTTTTGTAGAGTGTCTGTATATTTGTTTGTTTAACATAATTGGTCCTAATTAGGTTTTAATTATCATGATTATTAATAATTGAAAAAAAGAGTTCCTGTACACATGATATATTAAGCTGAGTACACAAAGAAGGTACCGGTACAAGCTATATCAAAAAATTACTCAATAGATATAACTTGTTGATACAATTAAAATAATAAAAGTTTGATACAGTATTTGTATTATTTGCCCTAAGGAAAAACTTCAAATGCCAAATTTACACCTTTGAGGGTTGAAATCATACTTGTGTGCTTAAGGTTTTAGTTTTATATTTGAGATGTTTGTGTATTGTGACTTTGTGCTTAAATTATAGGTGTTCTCTTATTTGTCATGCGTCTGAACTCTGATTTATTTAATCTTCCTGTGCTTTGTTCATTTGATATTAGTCTGCATTTCCTTCTTATTTATAGGTATCTCTATCCATCACTGTACGTTTTCCTTTGCCATAAAGTGGTTAACTACATCATTCCTGTATCATGCAGTCCAGTCTGGGATGAAGCCATTTCCATTTAACTGCGTCAATATAACAGGCTGTGCAGCATCTGTTGGCAAAAATAAGGGCTAAATCTAGGGATGAGATTTAGAAAAATAAGGGCTAAAATTACATTCTTTAGGGCTAAATTGGAGAATTTCAAGACATAAAGACTTACCACGGCAAGGTTTATAACAAATAAACTGACAGATGTATAAAAGCAAGAGGAAAAGCAGGCGCGGATCCAGAGAATTTGAAAAGGGGGTTTTCCAATAAATAATGAAAGGAAATTTCTCCGAGCGGAGCGAGGTGCGAAAATTTTTCAGTAAAACACCAGCTAGGATAATCATTAAAACATACATGATTGTCCAAAAAAAAAAGAGGGGTTCAAACCATCGGACCCCCTTGGATCCACCACTAACATTGCCGATACAAACATTTTTTTGATAATTATGATTGGGAATAAACTGAAAAAAGTACAAATTAAAAAAGGGCCTTTTAAGAAGTCCCTTTGAATTTCAAAATTTATTAGGAATTTTTGACAATATGTCTCGCTCGCCCCTGCATCGCCTTAATTTGCACACTGATCTACTGCAGCAGCAATTAAAATAAAATATAATCTTTAACTGTGTTTACAATTTCCTTGGAAAAAATGATGAGATCACTCATGTATGACTAAGAAGCCAGGGCCACCATCTGGGCGTGGAATCGGTATGTACTCCCCAAGACGCAACTTCATATCAAATATCAAGTGTCTAGGACTACTGGTATAGGATGTACAAACTGCTTGCTAAAAACTGAATGTGATCGTTCATGCGTGACTAAGGGGCCAGGGCTACCATCCGGGCGTGGAATCGGTATGTACTCCCCAAGACGCAACTGCATGTCAAATATCAAGTGCCTAGGACTTCTGGTATAGGATGTACAGACTGCTTGCTAAAAACTAAATGTGATCGTTCATGCGTGACTAAGGGGCCAGGGCCATAATCTAAGTAAAAATTTGAGTTGTACCCATAATAATGCAACTGCACATCAAATACTACGGACCTACAACTAACATAAGCTTGTTAATTCACAATAGTTTGGAATTGTTGACGCCGCCGCCGTTTGAAACGCTAGATCCCTAAGTCTCGCTTCCACAACTTTTTCGTCGCGGGCGAGACAAAAATAGTTTTTTTTTTTATTTTAGGGCCACTGGGCAGCCTGATTTATGTCTGATCACAAAAAAACCTTGTGGAAACTGAGCATGCTGAAATACATTTTTTTGCGTTGCAAATATTTCAAGGAAATTAGAGAAAGATATGCTAATGTTTTTAAATAATGACAACAGTTTATCTGATGAAGAATTAATAAAAATACCTCTTAAACACAAAATTTACAAGAAACCAAAGGTATTTGCATGAAATGTGTTGAGTTCTAAAATATTTAAGTCTCAACCAAAAAATCGTCGTCCGGAAATCTGTGATCAAAACTTAATTAGTTCAGTTCGAAAAATCAAAGAATGTCGCTGTATATAAATCTAATAAATCCAAAACCTTTTTCTTTTTTCGAATAACAATGGAAAATTATTTTTTTCTTTATCATGTTAATGTCCGGATTTTAAGAATCGCCCCGAGGAGCCCGACTACAATAAACATGATTTCTGGCTTACAACGCAGACTATTGTATGGTTTTGGTAATATTTTAGATCTCTGACCAGTTTTACATGCATAGAGTGACATTCCCCGATTTTTAAAAACAGGGTCTATCACTTTGTATTAATAAACTTCTTGGAAGTAAAATTCAGTTGAGACCATCGAGTTTCTCAGGCGTGCACATGTACTAGACATACTTAATTGGATACTCTTTTTCTTTTCCTTTTATCTATTTTTATTTCTATATAACTGTATTTTTGTTCAATGTAAATATGTCTTATATATGAAAAAGAAAGGAAATGGGGTAAATGTCTTGTATGTTGTTGCTTATAATGTATACTTGGATCATGAATCACATGTTTTATCACTGTGCTATGTCCAATAAAGTTATTTGATTTGATAAATAGGCTTATTCGCCGTGACGCCACATCTTCGATATTTTACCTAAGGAGCCTTTTGGCTGGCAAGAAATTCGTAATCATTAATTAGGGTCATAAAAATGTCATTTTCAATTAACTTGTATCGGTTTGTTTTTAAAGGTAATTTGATGATTTCTTTTGATCTGAATTGAAGACATTTTACAGTTTAACATGATATAAAAAAATTCTATATTTGATTATTTAATGCGCATATGCAGAAAGTAAATTCACAGTAACTTCGGTATTTAGTTATTGACGTATTTGTAAAGTATTCAAATTTTTGACAATTTTCAAATATTTGAAATACACATTTCAAATTATTAAAAGGAAATTTAGAAAAAGTAAATCGGTAGAAAAATATGAAAATCTCGAGGTTAATTATGCATTTTGTAGATCCAAAATCGGACTAGTATTTGAAAAGTTATTTAAAAAATTAAATTCTGTCCCATTGCTATACAATGCAATCTATATACAATTTTGCCAACCAAAAAATTGATTTCGTGACGTCACTGATTGGATTCGCGAACAAGCCTATAATAAGACAAAACAACACAGTATCAATAGAATGTACAGGGACGGAAATACATGTACTAAGGCTGGATCAACCAAGGCCGGATTAATTATTGTCATAGGGATGGACTGACATAGGGCCGGACTGTTGTAAGGCCGGATGATCTCCAAATCTTGTGGATCATTTCATATGCCACGTTCGAAAAATATAACTGTATATTCTGGGACAAGTACCCTTAATTACGAAGCAAGTGGAACTGGGAGCAGAACCACACAAGCTGTACTGTATATTTATTTGGTAAACAACCCATGAAAAGGTCATAAACCTCGCACTTAAGCAGCATTGTTACTGACAGGACACGTCAGTATCCTCATGTGAATGGACATAGCGATCGAGCACATGGCCATGGAAGACCCCCCCCCCCCATTTTTTATTCACAATATTTCAGTTTACCATCCTTTTTTACAGTAGTAACCCTCTCTTTCTTATACATTCTTGCAATATTTGCTATTCGAAGCTCATTACAAACTTGGGAGACTTTTTTTACCTGACATTCCATCGGCATTCGACAATATTTTACGTCCTCAATCAGTCAAGATTCAAGCTCCTGATCAACGTAGATTGATATTTCCTTATAAGGAAATAAAGCCCCGCCTTCTAATTACGTATGCACGAACTCTAAAATTGCTATTGCACGAATTATACCTAACTATTTTCAAAGCCATTTCACCGAATTTATCATAAAGCATCGATGCATCCTATTAGATAGTGTCCATCACTATTTAATGTATTCTTACACGAAAAATTGCAAATCCACAAAGGCGTTCATGACTGATGACGTCTGCTATAAAGTAACGATTATTCATATCGTACAGAGTTACTTCCCCATAACACAAACGTCTAAAATCTGCCTTAACTGCGCTGTGAATCAGGTGCACCGGTAAATTATGCATCTCCTGCTTCTTGTAAGACACCCACCTTGTTGAATATGTCAAATTCGGTAGAGGAAACAATAATCTTTTTAAAGGGAAAAATCTGTTGTCAGGACTTGGGAAATGTAAATTCCATATCAAGCGTTGTTGGAACGCCACTACAGAGTAAAGGGAAGTTGATTTAAGGAAAATTGAAGTCGTTGTGTTTTTTTATACTGCTAAGTTTGAAGCATACCTCTGTTGTTAATTTCACGATGAAGGTCAATGTATGAGGCCGATGTGGAAGTGTCTGCAGTATCCTTAATTTCGAGTTTTTTAAAAAAGATCAGATGATGGATTGAATATTGTTTAACGTCTACTCAGCAACATTTCAGCTATATCAAGAAGAGAACAAGTTTTGCAATACATTATCACTTTTGGGTATGGAAATGGCCGTGGGACGGAAAAAATCTTACTGAAACTTGAAAAGGAGGGTAAAATCGAAAAGGGCAGAGAATTTAACCTTGTAGCTGATCATCAACGGACCATTCAAAAAGAGCTTGCTACAAGGCTTTTTTTAAAGTGCAGGAAGTTCGACATTTCTTCCGAGTTGTTTTCCTGACTTTACATTCCATCTGAAAAATAGTTGTGCATTTATTCAACCCGCACAACCACGGACATCCAAGTATTGAAGGGGTTGTCCCCGCAGCCTAGAATACTGGTGGCCCTATATATTTCTCGGGGTTCTCTCGAGGTGGATAGATCAGAAGAACAAAATCACCAAAGTAAAGATTGCTTGGCGATAAAATATCATCTATATAACGGAAGTTGAAATAGAAGGAATTGGCTAATTCTTTTTAATCATTTTGAAGAGGCTTTTTGATGAATTCAGCCTCAGAAAGGGGGTAAGAGATCAGATAGAAGAAGTATACATTTTGTGGCCCGTTCACTGTTCTTTCGGCAGTATTAGTCAGCACTTTCTTAAGCTATCCGGCATGAGTTTTAGGAGCTCAGTTTAGGCAGCTGATCGTCATTGCTTCACTTGGTTAGTTAAGAATACCATGTCTATACAGCCTGTCCGTGTAAAAATGAAGAAAACTGTAATAACTAACTTATCATTCAGTGCAGTATTACAACCCTTATATATTCTTCGAAGAAGATCACACTCTCTTCTTTTATTTGAAGGGGATATAAAGGCAAAAAATGCCTACATTTACCAATTTCTCCTATTTTCAGTCGTAATCAAACTCGTTTAGCCTTTAATCTGAAATTAAAATTCAAGTGTGTAAAGCACACATCTAAATGAAGATACTGAACTTTTTGTAGTAATTAAATTAAATTTAACTTGCCCTCGAACAATTTAAATGTTCACACAATATCTTATTTTACAGCCCCGTTTATTGATTTAGACCACTGTAAACAATTTTACACCGACACAACGGATGGTACACAATTCTACACCGACACTGTGGAAGGTATACAATTCTACACCGACATAACGAATGGTACACAATTCTACACTGACACAGTGGAAGGTAAGTTTGTATTATTTATGTATGATGTAGCAATTGATTATTTATAAGTTGTAATTAACACCAATTTCAGTTATGATAGAGCTTTATATCTTTGAAGAAACTGCTTAATATATTTCAATAGTTTGTGGATATGATGCAGATCTTATAAAAGCCAAAACGTGTCTGAATAAAAAATTAATGTGTTATGTTTAACTCATATATTTTTAGTCTTGAAAAACTAGAGGCTCAGATACTGAGCCTGAATCGCTCACCTGACAAAGATGCTTCTAAGCCATGCCTATGCTCATGACCAAAATATTCTCCCATAGGGTCTTATATTACGCTATGTTCTATATTTGCATCCATGTTTTTGTCAGATCCAATTGAAATAAGTATTCTTTGTTAAGATCTTTCAATACATTACTTCCAATTCAGTAAAATTAAATTTGCTTCAATTCTTTCACAGTAGATGATGAAAATGAACCCTGATTTCCCAGAGGGTAGTATGTTAAACTATGTTCCACGCTGACTGCCGTGTGTTTTTTTTTTTTATTGGATCGGAACAAAATGAACAATTTTAGTTAATGACTTTCCATACACCATTCTTGTAAAGTTTGGTTAAATTGTCTTGCGTTGTTCCAGAGGATAAGACGAAGATGTTATTTTCCCATAGGGTCCAATGTTTTTGTGACGGACCTTCCATACATTATTCCTGTAAAGTTTGGTTGAATTTGCTTCTGATCAATGGTTTCAGAGGAGAAGATTACAATATGATTTTCCATAGGGTCGAATGTTAAACCTGAGTTCCAACCTTGAGGCTATGTTTTTTGTCGAATTAAAAATCAAATGAGCAGTCTCTTTCAAGGATCTTCACATCCTTCCTGTATAGTTTGGTTGAATTTGCTTCCGCGGTTGCAGAGAAGATAAAAATGTGATTTTCCCATAGGGTGCAATGTTTAACTATGTTCTGTGCTAGCAGCCATATTTTGTTTTATCGGTTCAGAACGAAATGAGCAATTTTTGTATTGGAACTTAAGTATATCATTCTTTTATAGTTTGGTTGAATTTGCTTCATTGGTTCCAGAGAAAAAGATGAAACTCGATTTTTTCCATAGGGTCTAATGATACATCTATGTTCCGTACTTGCGGCTATGTTTTTTTATCGGATCGAAACGAAATGAGCAATACTCGTAAAGGACCAACAGTATATCATTCCTGTAAAGTTTGGTTGAATTTGTTTCAGTAGTTTCAAAGGGGAAGATGAGAATGTGATTTTCCCATAGGGTCCAATGTTAAAATATGTTCTATTCTGATGGCCATGCTTGTTATCTGATGGGAACAAAATGAGCAATCTTTGTCAAGGACCTTAAGTACATCATTCCTATAAAGTTTGGTTGAATTTGCTTCAATGGTTTCAGAGCAGAGATGAAAATGTGAAAAGCTAACGGACGGACGGCAAGTGATGGCAAAAGCTCAAACTGACCTTTGGGTCAGGTGAGCTCACAAAGCAATTATTTTTCGTTTACAGAATCTACAAACGAACTAAATGTGACCAAATCAGTTGAGTCTACAGCTTATACCACCATGGATCCACCAGGTAAATTTACAAATCAGAGACCAGGGGCTTACATGAGCATATATAGCTCACCTGGTGGCTACTGATCTAGTTAAATTTTACCGGAATTTTGGACTTCTGATTGATTAAAAAATATATCAATTGGTAGATGACCATCATGTTACAATGCCTTATTGATATCAATCAACTTGATGTATGAAACGGTTTCCAAGACTTATTAATTAACATTTTCTCATTTGGTCCTATGATAACGTATGTTCCATGGTGGCAGCTGTCAAACATGCTGGACATTTGTAGATATGGTAGTTCTCAATAAGCTGAACACATTACTTTCATCTCAAATATTTTAAAATTTAAGACAAAAAGCGTCAAAATTGTGAACAGTTAACAAAAAGGGCAATAACTCATATATGGTTCATAACATTTTCTTCAAAATTGCAGCAGAAGTGCATATTGACATGCTTGACATTTTTAGTTATTATATAACCTTTATCTCCTATCATATAAAATGTACAAGACAAATACTTTTTTAACTCGTAGATGGGGTTTCGGATTTTAATTCAAAAGTGCAGGCCAGGTAGATATGGCCATGCTGACTATTTCTATGTCATGTCAGTGTTTGATTTTTGTAATGGTTTCCTCTATTTGTAGTTACATTGGCCATGTTGATTGGTCTGAACCAAGAAAAAGTGCTGAGCAGTCTGTTCCCGTATATCAAACTAGATTTTATTTGATAAAATATATAAGTCAAAAACAGTTATTCTCCACTTACAGAAACCACAAACAACCGACATGTGTACAAACCAGTTGAGCCTACAACGTTTCCAACCCTGGCTACAGCAGGTAAATTTGTATTTCAAAGAAAAAGCAGTAAGTACTTTAGAATCTTTCGGAAACTTTAGAATAGTGCATGACTAAATGAACACACAAAAAGAAAGCACATTAAGTAAGGTGCAGTCTGTTCTCCTATATTAAACTGTATATTCGCTTACAGAATCTACGAAAGAACAACGAGTGTACAAACCAGTTGAGTTTACGGCTTTTCCATCCAAGGATACACCAGGTAAATTTACAATTCAAAGAAACTGTTCAAAACGTAAGCACGTTATGCATGGCCATAATAAACAAAATACAAATCCAAAACCCAGTCTTTTCTAATCAATTGTCCGCTACACATTTCAGTTATGGTGTACTTGTTCTTGAGAGAATATCTCAATACATATGGATACAGTCATACTTTCAAATTTTGGGTTTTTTTTTGTTATTTCTAATTGAAATTCTGACCATTCTGTTTATAGTGCCCACATATCTTGTTGTGTTATGCCAAGTTTGATTGATTGATTGATGTTTTACGCCAACTTCAGCAATATGTCAGCTATATCGTGGCGAAAACTGTTAAGTATATTAACTAATTAGAATAGGTATATAATACAAATATCTATATAAAACCATATAGCTTCATACAAATAAAAGAAGTGTGTAAAATGTTAAAAACATAATTAAAGAAATTATGGTTTGACTAACAATATTAGAAATTAGAAACTAGTTTAAAATTGATCTTTTTAAATCTTACTAAATAAAGCAGTTGTAATAAAACTTTGCCATTTAATTTTATGTTTCTTGAAAACCCCGCATCCATAGACAAAAGAGAAGATGCATGGAAGTAGCGTTTCTCAACAATTAGCCATGAATTCCGCTCAAACTGGTGCTAGGGACCGTCTTGAACTTATTATGAGGTATGAGCACAGCCCATTGTTGAAGGCCTCAAGGTTACTTAAAGATGAAGAACAGTAAAGCGTTGTTCCATTGCTGGGGTTATCATGTACTTTTAGAGACTTTGTCTCGAGTGTATTTACTCTATATTCTTTCATTGTTAAATTACAACTTTGCTGTCCATCTTGTATCAACAATGTCAGGATATGTAGTAAATGCATATGACACAAAATCTCTACAAAAATGGTAAAACCAGGAAATGGGACATTGATTTGAGCATTGTACTTCATCTGGAAGTCATCGTGAGGAGACAAATTTCGCCCAACTTATAATAAGTTCAAGACGGTCCTTAGCAACTCTGGAGAAGAACAACGGTACAGTGATATTTATTTGATCCAGGATCTTCAACAAATATAAAATTAACTGTTTCTTTTATTATATGTAAATTGCTGAAGCATGATATAGGCTCTTGAGACTCTAAAGAAACACACGTGTGCCGTCGGGTAATAACGTTAGACAACAATACTACAGGGAATATTAGTATTTTCTTAAAAATCTGCAACTTATAATAATGATAATTAGATCAATATAATTTTGTGTTATTCCCACAAACGACTCAACATCTACATCATTTTGATGTCTTTGGACTTCGATTTTTGTAAATTCCACTCCTTTGTTCCATCGGTATTCTACTGCCGATGTTTAGTACCAAATACGCCCCTTTCTAACATGGAATTATATGAAAATATAAAAGATAATAGCATAAAATATTTGGAAGACCATAATTAAATGTAATAGAGATCTGAAAATTGATTGATTGATTAGTTAGAGTGTAACGTCCAGTGAGCAATATTTCTGCTATACCAGAACTAGAACATGTTTATCAATTCAAAACAAATATAAGTAAGAGAAGAAATAAACAAAGTTGGGAGGGGCAACAAGTTTTGATTACCACCCGAAAAGGGGAGAAATGTGTAGGGGTAGGAAATTTAGCCTTCTATACGAGTCCCATTGACTCTGCTCTCTTTACACAATATAGAATGGGTCTTTATACTGCATGGAGCGTGGCGTTTGCCCACACAGTTTGGCTACAATGCTTCGTAGTCCGGCTTTCCGTATTATGACCTGACTACCCTGCATAAACAGGGAATTACCGTATCCACCAACTGGGGACGCGCCGGTTGCTCTGTAGCTGGAGCTTCTGAAAACTGATTCAGTTCCGGGAGCTAAAAAATAACCCCCTCTCCCCCCAAAAAAACAATAAGACTTCAATAGAAAGCCAACATCAGCTATGGCTAGAGATATTCAAGAAGAAGATACACATTACTTTGAAGTAATGTTTCTTCAATTTATTTTTTGCAAATTTCCAGATAAAATCGATTTTATTGTCAGCACTTAAAAACTACTTACTACTGGGTTGCTGAATACCCCAGCGGACTAACAGTCCACAAGCAAAGGCATCGGCTCACTGGTAATAAATAAATTTGCTTTATATTAATTACAATGAGAAACTGAGCCAGATGTATGAGAATTTTCTTTTAGTGTTAAAAATGATTGAAAACTACATTTTAAAGACAGCCGTAAAATGACATTTGATGCTGTCAATGTTCTCTGATGTAGGGCTAAGGGCATCTTCCCTCTGCATACATTCAAACAGGATTTAGATGACATTTCTTGCTAATATTTTGTTATATTGTCAACAATTGCATTCGAAAATAAATAATTACTTAGTTTTTAAAATCTATACTTATAATGTTTCTCTAAATATAACACTCATGCAACTTACAATCCAAATTACTCAGGAATGGACACACAAAAAATACAAACGAGAAACACGCTTTGTGTTATCAGTGCAAATACATTATACTTCTATTTGACAAATTTCGACTTGATTACACAAATAGAGTAAATGATAACCGAATTGACAGTGCAAAATATAATTCAAAGACAATGGCAACATCAAAAACTTAAAGATACAAAAACAACACATAAAACAGAATGAAGCACACATAAACAACGGATCAGTATAAAAAAAATAGGCAATGATAGGGTTCACGAAACGAATATAACATCAAATTGGTCATTTTAACATATGCATTATCAATGGAAGATTAAGAAATAAAAATATAACTTAATTCAGGAATAATGTACACGGTTTGTGCCTCAGTTGTGGGAGCCATTACCACCGCAGTCATCATGTGTCAAGTCTATTCGAGAATACATTTAGTAACTGATGTTGCCAGAAACGTAAGTAACAGTGATATTTTTTTTAAATATAGATAAATTTAGCTCATGTAAGTTTAATGTGTCTTTGAGAAAACATGTTATGAATATTATTCTACAGAATAAGTATAATATCATGTAAATTATATTACAAAAACATAAGAAAAATGTAAGAGTTGGTCTGTCAAATACTGAGTCAACATAGAAGGGACAATATCAATATTACATTTTTCTAGTTTGTCGGCGACAATATCAGTATCCCTCTTTGTAAACATAACTTCGTCTCTCCAAAAATTAAATTTGTTGATATCAACAATATGTACCATGTTTAATCATATGTATTAGGTAAAAGTAAAACTTAAAAATCGTTAGTCAACATAATTTGATATATCTCTTCAAGGGTTGATTTTAGCCAAGGATAGCCCAAGAAGTAAAAATAATACGGCTAGCTACATACATATGGCAGTAGTATATCATTTTTAGTGTTTATTATTAAAGGTTGATATCAGCCAAAGATAGGTCTTGAAAGCTCTCAGGTTTGTTTCAAAAGGGATCATGTTTAGTGTATCAACTGTTTGATGGCATGAATTTATCAAAATTAAGACACATTGGGTCTGCATTTGGGGGGGGGGATTTTAAGAGACAACCCCTTCTAATTTCAATATATTGGAATGAACATTCACACAATGTTTTCTCAATTTGACTTTTCCATGTCATGGTTTATCTATAAAATTATCTTACTTGATATTTTTGTCCATATTTTTGTGACAGACGAAAAAACAAAATTCAAGCATTTATGCGATATGTTAATTCTATCTCATTGTGGATTGAATCTTGTTCCGAATTCGGACTTGTATTTTGATCTATTTACTCTTACTGGCCTGCATAATACCTAAGCTTCAGAGATCTGAAATTCCAATGACCTACACGACAAAGATTTCGTTTTTATTGATAGATATTTTGTGCAAATTTCAGCTATATCTTGGCGATACCCGTTCGGTATATCAAACATTCAGGATAAATATATAAAGACCATTCTGCCCCATATAAGTTAAAATACAACATAATATAAGAAATGCTAGTTCAAATGTTTCAACAATAGAAACCAGTTTGAGCTGATCCAGTCAAATCATACTAAATAAATTGACCGCTTTCGAAAATTGAACGATCCCGTCGCCAGCGACGCATGTAAATAAGTCTTAGACAATCAGCACTGCAAAAATTGTGCCTGATATCGGAAACATCCACACAGTAATCCGAAGCGTGTTGGATTGTATAAAGACAATTGCATGGAATACAATCAGGTCGGCCACCACTGTGAAGGATAAAAGTACGTGTTAATCAGGTGTGTCCAACATAACAGGTAAACGCCACCTGCTCTCCGCGGTCCTTACCATAGCAGACAACCCGTCGACTGACGTCTTACCGCATTCCGTGTAGATCCCATTCTCAATATTCCTTTACTGATCAAAGGTCTCATGTCACCGGACAATCCACCAACCTGCCATCCAGTTATTCCCTGGCCTCCCGGTCAACAACTGCTTCCATAGATCCCCACAAGAAAAGAAATCCAAAAACAAATGGCTTCTTTGCCCAATTCTACAATTGGCCTGTAGATTTCAGACATCTTGAAAAATATCTGGCTGTTCCGCTTTTTGACTTTCCATTGCCAACAGACCGTGAACCCACTTGTCTGCAATAAATCCACAAATTTTAGTGCTAAGTAAATAGCATTAGATTCAGCAGCAAATATGGAAATAGTAGATAGTAGTCGGAGGGGATTCCTTTTTTACTGAATATTTTGTATATGAAATGTAAGGTTTAATTGTTACTCGTTCTGTGTTATTCTTAAGTGGTCAATGTGCATGTCATATTTAATTATATGTCAATTCAATCTGTATAATTAATTAAAAAAATTGCAGAAAACATTGACATTTAAATATAATTCTCGCCTTTAATTAGTTATTATTTATTGTCAGTAAATCAGCGCACTCACCAACTAAAAAAAATCTGCTTTTGGTAAATAACTTTAAATTCTTGAATTAATTTGCCAGAAAAATGCATAACGGCTTTCCAAATTTTAATCAAAAGGGGCAGTCTCCTTAAATACAGTGAAACATGTATTTAAGACAACACCTTAGTAACTCAACATCCTGTCGGATAGTGTTAAATTCTTTTTAAACATAAGCATTCCGATATTCTGTATAATCCGACATATTTTTATGGTCCTACGGTGTGTAGGATTAAACACTGCATATATATGTGGCATTCAGTTTTAATAAAGTTTAACTTCCTTATGAATATTGGAATACTGAAAACACCTTTAAAAATTGGATTCCTTTCCGGGCAGATCGCAATTTCGTTCGTAAATTTAGACAAAAAAAAAAATCAAAACGTTTTAATCTAATCAAACAAGAGGAAAATAAAATTCTATGTTTCAGAACATGCTTGTTTCAAATTGATTTGTATCTATTTCTTTATTAGCAAGAGATTACCGAAAGTCATCTTGAAAGTCTTATACAAGAATTGTTATCTGGAAACGATGAAGAGTTCATCCAAAGGCATGAATACACAAACATACCACCCATGTCTTACACAGGTGTGATACTTTAAAAGTGGGTATCATTATCAATAGTTAAATATTCAAATAAAACAGTTTGATAAACGCGACATGAATGAAATTAATATTTTAACATTTAAGATGTTGATACAAAATGATCAGAGTAGGCTTAATCGTAACTGTTACTCAATAAATTGGACAATAAAATGTTACTGAGCAAAATTGTCAAGAGCCGAAAACAAAACGGTAAAAAGACAATTATAAACTACAATGATCTTGACTAAATGCAGGCATTTCAAAAGAAATATTAAGCTATACTGGAATTTAGGCGTACCAAACCTTCTCTTCTATTGCAGTAGTGTTCTGAAGCAAATAAACATAAATTGTTATTAAAGTGTAGTAGATAATGGAAAGAAAATGTTTATTCAAAAAGAATCTTTCATCACAGTTCCGACCAAAATTTTAATTTTTCTACAACGGGTGATATCTATATTTTTTTCGTGTGAGAGAGAATTTTATGAAACATTCATTCACAAGGCAGTCACGGGGACAACTATGCGTAATGAGATGGTCCGAATAACTGGTGGCAGCTCTCGAGTAACACATCGACTGCGAAACATACATTCTGTAAACAGGAAAAGTAGGAATAACTAATCTGATTGATTGATTAGTCGGAGTTTAACGCCCAGTTAGCAATATTTCAGATTAACCAGGACGAGAACAACTGAATCGTAAAAAAAGATTAATCAAAAAGGTGTAAGGGATAATCAGTTTGATTTTCGTTGGAAAAGTCCAGAAATGGGTAGGGACAGGATATTTAGCCCTTGTGATAGTCTGCTCTCTTTAGAAAAATAAAGAAGAGGGTCTTTATACTGCATGAATCCTAGCATTCCTCCACACAATTTGGCTACACTGTCTCTCGGTCAGGCTTTCTGTACTATAACCTGACTACAAAGCATAGACAGGGCATTCTAGTATCCACCACCTGGAGACGAACCCAGTAAAGCTGTAGGCGGAGACCCCAACAATCGATTCAGGTGCCAGGTATTTAAGTATAAGGTAAACAAGCTGTTTATGACAACAAGACATCTGTCAGATTTGACTGAAATCGGATTTGCCCTATCAATGTTTTGGATTAACAAATTGACTCTCTTGATATTTCAAAATCAACATGAGCAACTGCTTCCTTTCATGTGAACATAAGTCTGAAATACTAACATCAGTATCAACAAAGTGACAGATGACGGCACAGGATATTTGAAACGGCCATTTAACGGATTTTAATCCTTGCCAAACACCAGACAACAGAAAATACACAATTAGACTCATCTTGCAGATATATGACTGTCTGTGAACAAATAAAGGGATACGAAGAAAATGTTCATGAGACAAAATCACTATAACTTTTCTATCGATAATGCCAAATAACAGACAATAGAAAATACACAATTAAACTCCTCTTGCAGATATATGACTGTTTGTGAACAAATAAAGGGATATGAAGAAAATGTACACGAGACAAAATCGCTATAAGCAAATGGAAATAAAAAGCAAATGGAACAACGCTTGTATTGTTATTCTTCATCTTGGAGTCAATATGATGCCTTCAACAAAGAGCAAACACTCCTACCTTAAAGCAATCTCAAGACGGCCCGTTGCACCGGTTTAAGAAGAATTGACTTGCCGAATGTTGAACAACGGTACATCCATGTATTCTCCTTGTCATGAATGCGGGGTCGTAACAAGCATAACATATCGGCCAAGGTACTCTTTCGAAAACAATGACATCAGTTGCCCGACATTGGGACCAATCGATAATAAAACAAATAAACGATCACAGAGCACTCATCGAGTTGATTGTTAGAAAACATGGCAATTTAAATCGGGAGATGTCGGTAATATATATATAGATGGCCAGAAAAATGGTTTAATTTTTACAAAACAAAGCTAAATGTTGTATTTTGATAGTGCACTCATTTGAGAAATTCTCACATTATCAAATACACAATAACTGCTTAAATGAGAAGAGCATACACCTCAAGTACGGGGAATCTTTTACGGACTCAACACTGCAAAAGAGACATTCCACCGTACATGAACAAATAAAGTCAGATATATGACTGTTTGTGACCAAATAAAGGGATATCGAGTGAATGTACATTGGACATAGTCTTTATAAATACACGGGGAGATTAAGTTAATGGAACAACATTTTCATTGTTGTTCATCTTGAAGTCATCAAGAGGTTTTCAAAAAATTCACTTGCTAAATATTGAACAAAGAGCAAAGACTCCTACCTCATAGCATGTTCGGGTAACTCAATTGTTCAAATAACTTTTCTGAGCTATCTACATGAGCAGCATTAAATCCGGGGTTCTACATATTTCCCGGAAATTCTAACCAAGATGTTTCCGGGTATATATACATGATACCAATGTATTATAAATATAATTTTGACCGTTTATCAGTTGTTTATCTTCTATCAAAGTTATTTAAACTGGGTTACCACCAACAAACAAACATTTTTTACTTAAAAGCGAGACAGGAAGGTAAAACAACTATTGTATATTTCATGTGTATTTAATTGTCTCCTGTCATTCACAATTTCATAAAGTTCTTTACGTTTAAGTTCGTAAGGTTAGTAACTTATCCGGGAGTCTTCAAAGAAACAATTTATTAGGCGTTGAGATTACTTTCTGCCAAAAAAACAATTTTTTTAAATTTTTTACTCTTTCAGATATGTGTTCTTTTATCATCAACTATCAGGAATGATGACATCAGAGACCGTGAAAACCTTTTGACATTTGAATCCGCTCAAAACTGTTTGTGTATATAGCTGTGATTTTCTTAAAATGTTATATGAACTTTTAATTTATTATATCAGTGTGATAAATGTTTATATATAGTAGCACATATATGAAATGATGCTTTGAGTAATTTTTCTAATGAGAATGGCACTGGCACATAACTGCCATTGTAATAAAATACAACGGAATCGATTTCTAAATACTTACTGGAGCAACAACTAAACATTCCTGTAATACTGATAAACATACTTGCATTATTGATACACCATTTGCAACATTAATAAACATAGTTATAACATTAATAAACATACTTGCATCATTGATAGACGTTTTAGTAACATTGATACACACACTTGTAACATGTAATATCGATAAACATACATGTTTTGTAACATTGATACACATGCTTGTAACATTGATAAACATACATGTTTCAATCTTGTAACGTATTTGTAACATTGATTAACATTAAAAATTATCTGTAACATTGATAAATTCTCTTTTAGGTGCAAGGTTATCTATATGTGACGGATGTTTTGTTACTTATAAGTAATTTATAGCTGCATTTATATTTCACACAATTATAAACGCCACTAAGCAGACGCAAGGATGTTTAAAAAAATAGAATTGTACTCAAATGTGGAAATAAGTATGATATGTTAACTTAATAAAATCTTTAAATGAAACTAAAAGACAACACAACCATCAGAGTTCTTCTACATCAGACCCTTGGTCCCTAGCCTTTACTCTTGTAAATACTGGAAATAAACATGTAAAGTCATGAAATTTTGGTTCTTCAATGCATGAGGCCTCGTGGCAATATCCAAAAAGACACAACAAGGAAGATATAACACATCCCCGTATGATTTATTGATTAGAGTTTTACGTCCAGTGAACAATATTTCAGCTATATCAGGACAGAGACAAGTTACTTAATAAAAAAATATAAGTTAAAGAGATGGAAGGGACAACAAGGGCAACAAGTTTTGACTACCAGAGGTAAGGGGAGAAATGGGTAGGGCCAGGAAAGTTAGCCTTCTATACGACGCCCAGTTCGTCTGCTGTCTTCTTAAAGAAATAAAGAAGGGGTCTTGATACAGCATGAAGGGTGGCTTTTCTCCACACAATCTGGCTACAATGGTTTGAGGTCAGGATTTCCTTTCTATGACCTGATTACCCTGCATAAACAGATCATTCACTTATCTACCAAGTGGGGACACACCCGGCAGCTCTTTAGCCGGAGCCCCTTAAAACTAAGTGCCGAGACACATCCATGACATCAGAGAAGTAAAAACCATAAATGAAAGCAAAAATAGAACATAACTGAGAAGACAACGGGAAAAATTCGTACATCAACTTTAGGCGACAGCATTGTTACCATGGTTCTTTTTCTTGAGCTGAGTTCTGCGAACCCATGGAAAACTTCAAACAGGAGCAAAGACTGTAATTAAACTATAATAGTTCTCAGAAGTAGCAATTTCTCTTTATATACGGTCTATTTGAAACGTCAAACGTGAGCAAATTGTTTATAGCCTACAAATCTTGGAGTTCAAACTCAAACATCAAATTAAATCTTCTTACTAGTCTCTTCCTCTAAGGGGTCTTATCAAAATATCCGCAAAACTAAACATGTTAAACGAGTGCAAAATCATGAGAATGAACTTACTAGAACATAAACGTAAAAATATTCCTTTTCAATAAAGAAAGAACAAAACACTTTAGGCAAATGTTAGGGTTGGTTTCATTTGTTTTATGCCCCCAAAAAGTAGGAATAAGAAGAGTAATGTTTGCAAAAGTTTAAGACTGATAATTTATGTAATCACTATCTAATACAATCTCTATGCAATTTGGAGATTTCATTAAGAATGAAGATAATAATGCATGATCTGTAACACCATTAAAACAAAATATTCTTGCGTCTTTCGTAAATGGCCTTTCATCAGTAGAAATAACCAACATGAAATAAGATCGTGTGCATTCATGATTAATCTATGCACGCACAATTCATTTTAATATGTCTAATAGGAAAAATGAAAGGATATTGAGTGAATGTACATGTGACAAAAACGCACACGATACACAGAGTATGAAGTATGAAATAAAAGAGACAACAGGAAACACCTACAATGGCTGAAAATTATAATTACATGCCACCATCTGCTAGAAAACTACACAGGAAAAAACACAAATAAGACAAAAGACAAACGTAAACAACGATAAGAACTCGGGACAGCCGGACTTTGTACCGGCACTAGCAAAAGCCAGCGGTAGGGTTAAACCGATTTATAGGTACACAAACCTCCGCTTTATCTGTCCCGTTTTCCAATAGTATAGTAAACATACGAATAAAACCCAATACAGGTAGACTACTAACTCCATGACCACTATCTTGAAAGGAGAGAATATGACAATACGTAATTTTGAAAGATGGGTCAAGGGGTGCTCGCCGCTTATCTGCCGCTGTCTAGCTAAAGGAGCCTAGTCTGCTGGTAGAACACTGTCGCACTGCGGAAGAAAAATAAACTCAAAACATCCCGCAGGATTTAGTCAAGAATCATCATATTTTAGTCAAGAATCATCATATATTTCAGTAGACATCGGCAGTATCAGTGAGAGACCAGTATGTATGTAAAATTTTCAGGTCACTAGATCTCAAAGCTAATTTAACGGAGGAAAGCAGAGTATCTTGTCAATATCCCTTATTACGCAAAGAATGTAAGTTACGCCCCAGCTTTTCTGGATTTTTAATTAGTTTCTGACATTTTTTAATAAGTCATGAAATCAACAGTTATTATTGCGGTATTAAGCATGCATCTTTTACAATAAGCTACATCTTATTCATTAAAGCCTATATCATTCTCTCTTTGGATTTATGCCTTTGGTTTTAAAAAGTTGCGGGGTTTAAAATGATTTGTTTTTATAAAAACACACACATATATATATATATATACTGCAACAAAATAAGGCCTCATAATAAATGTATAAAAATGTAATAAACCAATGCAAAATAATTAAGAAAATGACATATACATATTTGCATTTTGATCTAAAAGAGTGCGAGAATTAATAAAGAAAGTTGAAAAAATAACACATTTGGCTGAGAATCTTAAACCGACGAAAATAGATCCACTTAAATTCCATTGAAATAACGAGAATGAATTTCAATATTATTTTGGGGAAATGCTCAGAAGAGTCTACATTTTTGATTTAAATAACGCCAATCCACTAATAACGACTAATTGTTCTAACCAAATGCTCGGAGATCTTCACTAGAGAAGAGTCAGCCTTGTTACATGGAACGAACCGTCATTAGATCATTGACATATCGAGGTTTAAATGCAAAACGCTACCAAATCAAAACTATTATTTAAATTGGCTCACGTTCTGCATATATCTGACTTCGTAAAATATCATTGAGCATTTTAAGACTGCTCATCAGTGCGAATCATGAATCTGCCAAAAGTCTTTAGGATGAATTTATATCAGTAAAATAGTCAGTGTGATGTTTGTAAGCTTACATAAAAATTGTAGCTTATTATCTAGATTATATATAAAAAAAAGATGGTAATGTTGAAGATTTTTTTTATTTCACCTCGTGAACGACTTAAGGCTGCGTTGTCAGACAGTGACCATTCCTTGAAGGAAATAGTATTTGCACACTTCAATAACGTAAGCCACCTCATATGGCAGGATCAGGGGTACTTTACTAATTTGCATAGCGGCTATCTTGTAACTCTTGCTTGCCGGCCATGTTTAGTTGCAATGCATAGGGGAGATATTGAAATTTTGCAAAATTATCTAATAATACAATTCAGAACATATTTGTCTGCATCTAGCAAGATTCTACACATTGTTTACATCTATTCTATACATAAATACTTATCTGTAATAATGAAAATTTCCGGCCAATTAAGTTTAAAATTCGAAGCGGGATCGTGACATTTTGACTGTAGAAGATTTTAACCACGGTTTCCATGTTTTAAAATTCAACAAAATCTTTTCATCACGGAAGACAACATTAATATGGGGGTAGTATGAAAATATTCCGGAAAACTGAGATGTACTTCGAAGTTAAACTTTAATAAAGATGCTTTGTTTTGGGTCATTTTAACCTGGATATGGGATGTTGTCTCCTTGACATTTACCCCATTTCCTTTCTTTTTCATATTTAATAAAGGGAAGTTATTTGCCAAAAAGGGCGTGGTCACGTGATTTTATCTCATGAATAAAATACCCCTGATTCTTCCTTATGTGAAGATTGTTTCAACCTCGAAAGGATGTGAAGGCATGAATTACATTTGAAAAAAAACTACCGTGTATTTACTTAACTTGATAATACAGTGCGCAAAGGTGTCTTTTATACAAGTAATTGAATTTGTAAATTCGGTCAATTTTTTTTCTCCATTTAATTTCGCTTGACAATTGAACCTGCTTTGTCTTTTTGCCCTTTTAATTCCAACTCTTGACAATTCTGTTTGGTAATTTTGTTATTACCCTCATTTTCATATTCGTGAGCTTATCCGGGTAATTGATTGAAAAAAATCTTGTCAATGCGGGGTCGTCAAGACATATACCACCCCAAAGGAACCCATGGTATAGAAAAATGAGCTAGGATCTCCGACTTGCAGGGTATGAACCCATCCTAAACGGGGGAAACCACGGCATATAGAAATAAGGCTCAGTATTCCAGGCTGCGGGTACTACCCCTCCAAAACTGGATGTCCGTTGATGTGCGGGATGAATAAATACACAACCCATCTTGAGTCCACGTGTTGGAAGAAATGTCACGCTTCTTGCACGTTAAAAGAACCATTGTAGCAAGTTCTTTTTAGTGGTCCGTAGGTGATCGGCTACAGACTAAATAACCCGTCCCTTTCGATTCCCGTGGCAGTCATAATTTCCCGTCATATGACCTTTTCCATACCCCAAAGTGATTATTTGTTGTTACTTAATCTCGTGTTGATATAGCTGAAATATTGCTGAGTAGACGCTAAACAATATTCATTGATTAGTTAGATTTTAACGTCCAATGAGCAATATTTCAGCTATATCAGGACGAGAACAAGTTAATCAATTCAAAACAAATTGTAAGTAAAAGAAGAAAGAAATAAAGGTGGAAGGGACAACCGGGGCAGCGACTTTTGATTGCCACTGGAAAAGGGGAGAAATGGGTAGGGGCAGGAAATTTAGCCTTCTATTCAGTCAATCAATCGGGTAATATATACGGTAACTTTGCCATGAATTTTTCTAGATTAAGGAATAAACTGTGTAGATAATCCCCACACTCCCACCAATATAATGATCCTTTGTGTACGTAAAAAGTCTATATTTATTGCTAAATTTCTGCCCTCATCCTTTTCCACCTTTTCAGTGGCATTCAGGTGTCGATGTGTTGGCCCAGTTGTGTCTCATTTTATTTTTATCTTTTGCACTTCACAGTATGATATATATTTATGAAATACTGAAGAAGATGTTGGTCAATAACAATCAATGTATCGATATACTGAAATGATTAATTTGTTTTTATCCTATTGTCGCTTATAGGCTGCTTATTGACGTAAAACCGTAAATAATCATTTGACGTAAAACCAACTTTACAAACATATTGCATATTGAAGATAACGTGTGCACGAAATACATTGCGACAAAGTTAGCAAATTCATTTATATGATACATATAGATTATCACATGTCTATTCCGGTATTTGCCCTGATATCAGTCCGGAGACCTGATATCTGCCCGACGCAGTAGAGGAGGGCAGATATCGGTAGAGGGCTGATATCAGGGCAGATACCGGAATAAACATGTCATAATCTTTTTATCATATATTTGACGGGGATGTTGCAAGCTAAAAGAAAACAATTACATATTTATTTTGCTTTTAAAATGGATAAAACTGAGACAAACTCAGACTGACCAACCCTCCTCCCCGCCCCAAACACAACTTCTTTTTTATTGTTGTAATACGTATGGTACATGTATCTGTTGAGAGATGCCTAAATAGAACGGATCAAGCAGTGTTAAAAAACTGCATCTTTCTCATTGGAAAGATAAAAAAATCTCGCCAGGAATAACAATGTAAAACTGCAGTGTCAATCTTGACTTAATGAAATCTTACGGAGTTCACCTACGGTGCGAAGCCGCTGTTTGAAAAATCTGACTATAAGTTTCATTTTCAAAACACTTCTTAACCGAGAACAAGCTTTGGCTTTATCCATATTTTGTTTACGTTGCTAGATGACTTCATCAAAAAAGGGCAGATAACAGTTATCTACCCCGGACACGGATATCGATCAGACTTTCATCCGGTTATTACATATGCAAAATGGTACAAATTGCGTATGAATATGTGAAAAAACACTTAGTTACAGTTTGAATAGACTTAATATCGTAGGGAGCATACTGAAACAATTCATGGTTGTATCCTGAATAATTTTAATCTCAGGGTAGCCAGAAAAAGGATACTTTCGTAGCGGTCCTACATGGAAAACAAAATAAAAATATGAAATAATAATGAAAACCTAAAACATATATTAAAGAGTTGAAAAGGCACAACTTTAACCCTTGTTAACCCTTGAAGAGGGTGAAGAAAGGGTGGGTTTATATCCCTGGACCAGGACAAGTTTCAAATACTGCCGTCCCATAAGCTAAAATTTTGCTTAGCTTTTCCTGTGATAATCAAATCGTTGCTTCTACTGTTCCTTCATTAACCTTTATTTTTTCCTATTCTTTTTTTTTAAATTCATTATCGTGCTCTCATCCCAATGTAGTTCAAACATCGCTCACTATTCATAAAACTAACTATTTTACTCTTTTGCTCATACATAAGTTCTCTGAACTTTAAGCTGTATCATGTCCTTATTCTTCTCCACCTTGCATGATGGACAAACATAGTTGACAGTCGATCCAAATATTCCTCAAAGTTGTAAAAATGTCATATCAACACGAAGATATGTGAAGCCACTCATTCCTGTGTACCTTATACCATGGACAAGCTTAGTTTCCTCTTTATTCGCATATGCCTAGTACAGTTGTAAATATTTCATATCACCAATACATACCTCAATACCTGTCATTAGTACCATCTACTCAACTTATTTTCTTTTTAGGTCATTCATTTACTTTTCAAAAGCTGGTGAAATGTAACTTTTAACTTTTCGTAGATGCGCAACAGCCGAATGTCATAAAAAATAGACATAATAAGTACTGTTGTGTAGCTGTCGTACATTGAAAACCACAAAATAAAAATAGGAAATAATAATAAAATCTTAAACATATATATGGTAGTGAAAAAGGTTAAAACTTTTTGAGTCAAGTTCCGTGATGATGGCGAAACAATTACGGTTATATCACCTTGGACCACAAAATATGTAAAGTACTGGCGTTTTTTACACTAAAATTAAATAATCCTTGCACTAAAAGTTTTTTTAAAATTTTATGTGTAAGCAAATTTTACAATCCAAAAAACAATAACGGACGATTGGTAGATATGAAAGCAATATCAAGCAATATTGCATTCTGTTCAAAATTCATCTACAGCAACCAGGGGACCTTTCTTGACTATTTGCTTTAATATTTCTGATGGCGACGTTATGGGGATGGAAAGTCAGAACCAAGGGGACCTTTTTCAGGTTTCGCTTTGGGTTTGATACAAGAGCTTTAAATTAATTACGGTTTTGGTGTAGCTGCGTCAGTTAATAAAGGTGGCATAAAGCCACATGCTCCCTAAAAACATTGTAATCACTTCATAGACGCGTAAGTTGCAAAAACAGATTTGGATATAGCATCTTTGAATGATTTTATTAACGAGGCGTTTAGTTCAAGTAGCACTGTTCTTTTGATGGATTTCAAAAGATCGTAGTTTCTATTTTGATCTTAGATGCTGCAAGTTACATCCAGGAAGGACGATTGAAACTCCTCGAGGACAAAGTGTTCTTGATGGCCAGTAATAGACGGATGGTAAGACGACACAAAGTCATTGATGGATTGGAGATCCCTTTCACCGTCAGTTGACTTGCCGAAAACGTCGTCAATGTATCTTTTGTTCTCTTTCGGTTTTTAAACATCTTTGAGTTTATGGTCTTCCAAACAGTTAGATTTTATTTGCACTGAAGAGACAAAGTTGTCGAAATGCGCATACGCAGAAAGTAAATTCACAGTAACTTCGGTACTTAGATATTTTATACAGATCGGGAGTATGTCCATTGAACTCTGCAAATATTGTCTCCTCAAGTTACCAACAAACAAGCGAAACTTAGACCTATCTTAGTTCCCATAGAAACACCATCTTTCTAAGCATGAAAATCCCTACTGAGGCTGAAGGTATTTAAGCTGAAAACCGATTCGGTTAGTCACAGAATGATGCCAGTATCAAAATTGGGATTTAGTCTCATATCTTAAAAGCATTAACCGCCGTGCGCGGTCCCGGCTTAAGAATAGGCCCGCAGCATCGTCTGAGCTTGGAGTATGAGTCTTCCTAACAGAGGATCCCGAGGGAACCCCGGAATATAGAAATATGACCTAGTATCTCCGGCTTGCGGGGTGTGACCCCTCCTAAACGGAGGCTGACCCCGAGGGTCCTGGGATATAGAAATAGGACCCATTCCGTGGTCGTGCGGGATAAATAAATACACAACCCATCTTTCGGATGGGATGTAAACTCAGGTCCACGTGTTGGAAGAAATGCCACGCTTCCTGCACGTTAAAGAACCCTTGTAGCAAGCTCTTTTTGGGGTGGTCCGTAGGTGATCGGCTATAAGGCTAAATTCCCCGCCCTTGACGATAGGACCCATTCCGTGGTCGTGCGGGATAAATAAATACACAACCCATCTTTCGGATGGGATGTAAACTCAGGTCCACGTGTTGGAAGAAATGCCACGCTTCCTGCACGTTAAAGAACCCTTGTAGCAAGCTCTTTTTGGGGTGGTCCGTAGGTGATCGGCTATAAGGCTAAATTCCCCGCCCTTGACGATTTCAC
>MJUU01032040.1:0-19254 GCA_002080025.1 Modiolus philippinarum | reverse complement strand
TTGTTCTCGTCTTGATATAGCTGAAATATTGCTGAGTAGACGTTAAACAATATTCAATCAATCAATCAATAAAAGCGTTAAACTAATAGAATAACATCATTGTAAGGGATGCTCGTGTATAGTGCACTCATGTCCATCTAAAAATCTTAGGTCCAGTACTCGTATTGTTGTTATCAAGGGCAGTCAATGCCTGATAGGTAAACTGGATGGAGGAAGGACGACGATTGCTATTACAACCTCATGACGTAAAATTTTTCTACACGCAGAATGGATGGACCTTCCTGAATACAAGGTATGTGGATATTAGGTAACATGTTAAATCTTGAGGTACGAGGTTAGGTAACGATCAGGTGTTTGGTTTCCGCAGGCAAAACTCCGAACCTAAAATTTGGTTTCAGGGGCTCCTATTACAGAGCTGCAGGACGCGTCCGCAGGTGGTGGTTAGGATAATACCCTGTATACGCAGGGTAGTCAGGTCTTAATACGGATATCCTGACCGCGAATCATTGTAGTCAAACTGTGTCTACATATTGTTGAAAGTCTTCTTTAGAAGAATCATAAGAAACAAATCTGATAGTAATCCGACGAAAATAAAACATACTTCATAAAAAACGAGATAAGGCCCTTTGGTCCAAAAATAGCCTTAGAATGGTTTGAGCTACACCGACTTTTACCGAATAGACTTCAGAAATTTAATACCAGTCCCAATTAAATTGGATTTATATTCTTTAGGGGGTTTGCTACTCCATTTGAAAATAAACAGGATTTCAAATAAACGTGATTTTATGTTAGAAAATTAAAAATCAAACAATTTAAGTGGAAAAAATTGATAGGTTGATGATCTCGTTATTGAGATTTAAGTGACTGAAAATTTGGCGGGAAACTGAACTCCTCGGATTTTTTATAGGATTAACATTAGCCAGGTTCGATCAGAAATGAATGCGACAGAATAAATAAAATCTGATAAAATTTTCGTAGAATGTTCATAAAGATGTATAAAATGAAATAACGAGAAAAAATAAGGGGGTCCATGGGCAAAAAATTATAATGCTTTTAAATGGATAAAACCAGAGAATTCCGAAAATCTGACAGAAATCCCAAAACATGATGAGCGAACCTCCTTAATCAGTTTAGTTGGAATATTAGAAAGAATAAACGTCAGAATTTTGAGTAAAAAATGTAGTTTGACTTATACATAATTCGTTTGATGGATTTCCACCGGAAAGACATCAGTTGTCAATATGGCCACAGTATTTTGTTATGTATAGGGTCTGTAAGTCTCGTTCAATTTTGAAACTTCCGGGCACATACTTTGTACCCGGAAGTTGCATTTGTCACAAAAACATAGTACTGCCTTTTGAATTTTAATTTGACCATAAACTCCATCAAATCAAATGGTTTCTCCCGTTTAGCAGAACGTTATCCTTAATTATGTTCTTCTAGGTTGCTTTATTTGACCATATAAAAGGGTCCGTTATATTGCATGGAGCGTGTTGTGTGTACAAACATTCGAGACCAACTTCCTGTAAATAGCCTTATTGGATATTACTGATTATTCTGATTTGGTTTGGTTTTATAAATTTTAACATTTTTTGAAATTATGCAGTTCCTTTTTTTGGGTTCTAGTGCTGCTGATGAGGAATACATTTCCGAAATGGCCATACAGCTCATTAAAATTATTGCAAGTGGAGTTAACATATGTGTTATGGTCTCATGTTCATTTACTCCATATCCTTTCGTAAAATATTACCCTTCCACGACAGTTTTTGACGAACTAGGTGAGCATATGAAAAGAGGTTGATGAAATTAAAAGAACCGAATCAGCTTTTTTTCCAATAATCAGTTAAGACACGTCTACACTCTATTAATTTTGTTCAAGCCGTAAAAAATACGCTAGAATTGAGTTGCTTGATGATTAAATGATTTAAATGCATACAGGTTATACTTGGCAATTGACAAGCACAAGTCATGCACGATTGCAATAAAAAAAATCTTGAACATTTTCAAAAGTATTGCTAATGAGCAAAAATAGTATTAAAGATCAACGTTTTCAAATTGATATTATTACATTCAGATGAATCTTGGTATATTAATAACCCACAATGATACGCGGTTGACAAATGTTGAATTTTCAAAACATGCCAGCAAATTGTTCGGTACATTTTTATTTTGGTATTGTTTTGCAATAAAATTGTGACATCAACGAATGACGGTTCCTTATGTCAAATTTGTCAACATATTGTTGAAAGTCTTCTTTAGAAGAATCATAAGAAACAAATCTGATAGTAATCCGACGAAAATAAAACATACTTCATAAAAAACGAGATAAGGCCCTTTGGTCCAAAANGGTCCTATTTCTATATCCCGGGACCCTCGGGGTCAGCCTCCGTTTAGGAGGGGTCACACCCCGCAAGCCGGAGATACTGGGTCCTATTTCTATATCCCGGGGTTCCCTCGGGGTCCTCTGTTAGGATGGCTCATACTCCAAGCTAAGAGGATGCTGCGGGCCTATTCTTCAGCCGGGACCGCGCACGGCGGTCTTGGTATATTAATAACCCACACTGATACGCGGTTGACAAATGTTGAATTTTCAAAACATGCCAGCAAATTGTTCGGTACATTTTGATTTTGGTATCGTTTTGCAATAAAATTGTGACATCAACGAATGACGGTTCCTTATGTCAAATTTGTCAACATATTGTTGAAAGTCTTCTTTAGAAGAATCATAAGAAACAAATCTGATAGTAATCCGACGAAAATAAAACATACTTCATAAAAAACGAGATAAGGCCCTTTGGTCCAAAAATAGCCTTAGAATGGTTTGAGCTACACCGACTTTTACCGAATAGACTTCAGAAATCTAATACCAGTCCCAATTAAATTGGATTTATATTCTTTTAGGGGGTTTGCTACTCCATTTGAAAATAAATAGAATTTCAAATAAACGTGATTTTATGTTAGAAAATTAAAAAAACAAACAATTTAAGTGGAAAAAATTGATAGGTTGATGATCTCGTTTTTGAGATTTAAGTGATTGAAAATTTGGCGGGAAACTGAACTCCTCGGATTTTTCATAGGATTAACATTAGCCAGGTTCGATCAGAAATGAATGTGACAGAATAAATAAAATCTGATAAAATTTTCGCAGAATGTTCATAAAGATGTATAAAATGAAATATCGAGAAAAAATAAGGGGGTCCATGGGCAAAAAATTGTAATGCTTTTAAATGGATAAAACCAGAGAATTCCGAAAATCTGACAGAAATCCCAAAACATGAGGAGCGAACCTCCTAAATCACTTTAGTTGGAATGTTAGAAAGAATAAACGTTAGAATGTAGTTCGACTGATACATAATTCGTTTGATGGATTTCCACCGGAGAGACATCAGTTGTCAATATGGCCACAGTATTTTGTTATGTATAGCTGTATAGGGTCTGTAAGTCTCGTTCAATTTTGAAACTTCCGGGCACATACTTTGTACCCGGAAGTTGCATTTGTCACAAAAACATATGACGTTTGAAACAAAAACATTGGACGTCATAATCCTGCAACGTCATATTTAGGCGGGAAACGTTTTCAAATTGCAGTTTTATCGCGATTTCTCGTTGTCACATGACGAGACTTACAGACCCTATTTCAACTGGGCCGATGCCTCTGCTGGTGGACTGTCTCTGTGAGTAATCACCAACACAGTAGCCAGTACTCTTGTGTTGGGCCTAACGCCGACTTTATTGGAAACATGTAATATCTAAATTTAGGAGAATTTTGTTTAAAGCTTTAATGAGTATCATCCTATTTCATAGCTTTGTTCTTAGCTGATTTTGGCCTCTCTGTTTAGACCTTATTGGTAAATTGTTCCCTATGAGATTTTTTTTCTACGTATTTCATTTTATGAATTTAGATAGGTTCTGATTTGATCTGCACTGAAGAAACATTAGTTGTCGAAATTGCCATTTGCAGAAACTAAATTCACAGTAACGTTGGTACATGTATTCTTTTATTCAAAATCTTTTTTTCTAATTAAGCAATAAAAGTACATTATTTGAAAATCCAGGAGCGTCAATCGTAGATTTGACTGTCAAAACGCAGTTCACAGGCAATGCGTTGCGAAGCCTGTAAAACTGATATATTTTTACCTTCAAATAAATATTGACACCCCGAACATTTAAATAATGTACTTCAATTGCATTTCAAATGCATTCAAACATTTCCATGTCTTATTTACATTTTATGCAGTTGTAAGTTGAGAAGGAACCAGACTTGACAAGGGAATCATCTTAATCATGATAACAACTCAATTTATTTTTGGGTTTTTATCAATCAAATATTAATATTATTGTGGATAGTATAATTGATGGTCAGTTCTTTGATATATAGTTTTGACCAAACATGTTGTATAAGAATAAACATTTACAGGTCGAGAGTATCTGTTTGGATGTAGGAAGTACAAAACATCATATTAAACTGATGTTCAGGTTTCATAATGTATTTCACATATACTTTTCTAAGAAATAACATGACCTCATTGAGGAACGGGATAGCTTCGTCGGCTGTGTAATCGCCTCAGGTTACAGGAGGTCAACCTTGTTAATTATATTAGCTTGTTGCTACCAAGTGAAAGGCAAGTCAGAGATTACACAAGTCTGGAAGCCTCCGATAAAAATAAATAAAAAAATACAAACACTGATCATCTTCAACAAAATGTTACCCTGAATGAAGTAAGTATGTCATATACACTAAGTGAAATTTAAAGGTTTTTTTTATATTGTTAGATTCATGGAGCGAGAGCCCTACGTACAGTTTGTTACGGACGCAAGCACTGGATTGAGGGTCTGGCCAAAGATAAGTAACCAAATTTTTGAGGCGATATATCCACTACAGACCATGGCGATTGGTTAAAACTATTACATGAAATTTGCTTAATGAAGATTTAGAAATGTTCAGTATGTGCAAAATGTGAGAAACGTAAAAATGTGTAATAACTAAAAAGTAGTTTTAATTGGTTTCAAAACAAATTACGAAGAGCTGCTACGTTTATCTGGTATACTTTAATGGCACAATCATTTTTTTGGAATGACCAAAATGATAGATGGTCTAACCATTGAGTTTAACTAAAACTTAATCTTTTTTCTCAACTATTTACAGATTGTAGACAATATTTCGATATTTCAAGAAACGAGTACTTCTTTTTGGACTACTTCCGGCTTTCCATATTTGATTTTAATGCTGCTTGTGAGAGGTTACTCCTTGAAACACGAGAACAACATTAAGAAATATACTGTATTTTATCCAACTTCGGTATTTTTTTGTATGTAGACAGTATATGGTCTGTGAGACTATCAACTATCAATTAATATTAACATATCTTTCAGGTATATCATGAAGAAGATTTAAATCATATGTGATTAAACAGTGATCGTTGGCACGGTACAACATTTTTTCTCCTGTTAAAACGTGGAATAATATTGTTATTACTGTTTTACAAAGACTACTTAATGTTAAATTTCTAAGCCATCATCCCTGACACCTTAATGGGTCTCAGGGGCCCGGCTACAGAGCTGCTTGGCACGTTCCCAGATTTTGGGTAGGGGAAGGCCCCGACTATGTGGGGTAGTCAAATCATAATACAGAAAGCCTGATCAGGAACCATTGTAGTAGGGAGAAACTCCGTCCATATATAGTTTCATGTATTCTTGGCTGTACCTTTGTTTCTTGGTTTTAGAGAAATAAAATATCTATCTATGTATCTATCTAAGCACCTTACTCTATTGTTCTAAGAACAAAAGACACACTGGGAGTCGTTTAAAAGGCTAAATTTCCTGTCCCTACTCATTTCCGCAATCAAAACTTGTTTCCCCGGATGTCTTTTTAACCTTTATTACTTTCTTCTTTTAATTATAACATTTTTAGAATTGATTAACTTGTTTTCGTCCTGATATAGCTGAAATATTGCTCACTGCAGATAAAACTCTAATTAATCATTTAATCTAAGCAATCGTCAAATGAAAGGGAATAAATTCCATGAAAACAACTGGAAATGTAATTCAATAATACAGAAATTCCTCAAAACATTCTGCCAATTATATACATAAAGATGGTAATATGAAAATTGAAAGTGCTGCATATATGAATCGACATACAGATATTAAGGCTGGGATAAACATACAGTTACGTCAAAGAAAAGTTTGCAGAGAACTAATTGGTCGTTTTTGAATGCAGAACAACCAGTAATTACAGAAGAAAGTGATATCAGTAAAATAAAATGTATTAAGCTTTAATTATAGTATAACTATTCAGAAATAATAAGTATAAGTAAATTATTACGAAGCGTGTGTTCAACAGTTGATTCCTTATGTGGGAGCTGGTGCAGACTGAACTGACTTTCTCGTTGGCCATAGTTATTTCCTTGACCGCTTTGTTGGTCGGAGCTTCAAAGGATTCCGTATTGTACGATCATTAACTGGGAGGGTTCTTTGGTATATGTCAGTCCCTTGTGGAAAGGTTTAGGGTTTTGGTACGAGCTCTGATTCAAGATTCTTTGTTTACTTAGTATTGAGATGATCATTTCTTGCAACTGTCTATGACCTTTTAATAGCAGTTGCTGTTGAATTGCTACCGGATACTACCGCAATAGATGAGATAAATTTCTAATTGAATACCGAAACAAGAATCATAAATTGTATATCCAGAATGCAAGGCAATAAAAGGATTATATATAGAGAGAGAACGTAAATGACGGAGACGAAACAAATAGTACATAAAACAAACGCCAAAAAATATGTCACTAACATAAATGTCATCAGGTGCTCCAGGAGGGTAAGCATGCCCTGCTTCACATGGGACATCCGTCACACTTAGAGTGAAAAGACCGGTGTAATGTCAAATTCGATAAGTGTCAATCCAGTAATATCTCGGGGTCTATTGAAATATGTCCATCTTCATTTGTGATACAGACACATTTGAACGATCAGTCACCATAAAACTTTTTGAGTGACAAATAGAAATAGTGATTGAACTTTATTCTGGCTAAGTAGCTTTTGAGGTAGTAATTTTGCTCTGATGACGAAATCGACGTACACATTACATGCACGAAGGTAGCGAATGAGCTGTGAAATGTAGACTCCCAATACTGGAGATGTTGGTATATTACTACTAAAAAATTGGAAGTTCGCAATTGGAAAGGCAAAAACATTACGTTTTATTATAAAGTCTTGATTTCAACTGACCCGAATTGTCGATACAAAGTCTAAGGTGCATGTATGATGCAGAGAGGGTTTGGCATGCCATAAAAAAAAACCGGTTTCACCCACCATTTCTTTTGAAATGGCTGTACCAAGTCAGTATCATTGCGGTCGACAATTTTCCGATGGATTCCACATGATTTGTTTTTTTGTCTTATGGACTTCGGCTCTTTATAACTCTGTTTGGTAATTTCGTTTTTACCCCCATTTATTCTTAAAATGGCAATAAATAACTTGCGTATTCGCAGTTCAAATGAGTTGAAGAGTTTTTCCCGTAACTAGATTTATAATGCCCATAAAGTACTTGAAAGCCAACTATGCACAATATCATGTTCTTCTTTCATAATTGATGACGTTGTTATACCAAATCTATTTAGAAGTATTTCAATTGAAATTTCATATGTAAGAAGGCTTGATATCATAGTCTCGAGTCAGTATATCCAGACTCTTTGCATGTCCGTTAGTTCTGGTAAGGTGGGCTATGTAAATGTTGAATAAAAGAATATGGGGTAAATGCACATGAGACAAAGAATCTACAAATGCATCGTAAAACAAGCAAAGGAACAAGTTTACTTTTTGCACGATTATAGATTTCATTTCACCGTGTTATCTCTTCTTTGATTTTCATTGAGTTTTGTTTAATTTTTGCCTAGGGTATATAAGAATTTATTTTGAAGATCATTTCCGCACAAAATATATCTTAGCATATCTAAATTTACTGTTCATTTTTGCAACTTTGGTATTTTTGTATTTTGAAATCATTGGACCGATGCCACTGCTGATGGACCAGAGGTCCCCGAGGGTATCCACCAGTCCTATAGTCAGATTTCTGACACGAAAATTTACCTAGCGGTTTATAGAAATTTATCGTTTTATCAAAATTCTAACCCTTTAGAAATACTACGGCTTCATTCCGTGTATGGCACGCGGTGGATGTCCTTAATACTGGATTTGGCTTCCTATTTCGATATTTTTGGTAATGAGTACTTCTTTGTTTACAATTTTTTATTATGGCTTTCCATATTATTTGATTTTAACGCTGCTGATGAGAGGTTACTCCTTGGAACACGTGTACAGCATATCTAAATTTACTGTTCATTTTTGCAACTTTGGTATTTTTGTATTTTGCACTCGGCCAATTTTAAGTTGTACCAAAATATACTTTTATAGTTTGTACGCACAATCTGTTGTTATGCATAGAACTGCTGGATGTAACCCGATTTTACACCGTTGTATTTAAATCCGATTTCTCTTGTAAACATGGTTACCAGCGTGTCTAACACCCATGTTTTTGCCTCGGTTTCAATTGGTTGGTGATATATAGTTTGGTTGTCTGTGTAGCGTTATCCTGTTTCAGGCGAAAGGCACTGTCCCAAAAGTTACTAGGTCAGGATTTGTTCAATCTATGTTAATTTCATCCCTTGAGAAATTCTATGGCCGTCATCATAACATCATTGAAAGGTACTACTTTTCAAAATTTAACCTTGGTACTGTTTGAAGATTAGAGAATTAACAGGACTGGTCTCATGGAAATAAATCATTTTTGTCTAAGGGTTAGAAAATGACATTAACCAATCAGCTATCGTACCGATTTTCCAAAAACATATTTTCTTCATTGACCGTGTGACGGAAGCTGTTAACACGGCAGGACATGTTTATCCTTCCAAAGCACCTGATGTCATTCTCAGTTTTGCCTTCCAAAGCACCTGATGTCACTCTCAGTTTCGCCTCCCAAAGCACCTGATGTCATTCTCAGTTTCGCAGGAGTTTACCCTGTGATGCTTTGGTTTTGAATGTTGTGTTTTTCTTTTGTTTCTGTGCTTTGTAGCTGTCTAACGTCATTGTTTTCCGTGTTCTCGTTTAGGCCATGTCTTTGGACTTCGATTTTTGTAAATACCACTCCATAGTTCCTTCGGTATTCTGCAGCCGTTGTATCGTGTAACAAACTATCAACAACAAAGAAAACATTTTGTAACAAAGGCCTCCTGTCAACAACAAAGAAAACATTTTGTAACAAAGGCCTCCTGTCAACAACAAAGAAAACATTTTGTAACAAAGGCCTCCTGTCCTCAATATATGACGCCGATTGTATTTAGTTTTTTTTCTCTCTTTTTTAATTCCTTTGTAACAACAGACGAAATGTATGTGAGAATGTAGAAAAATGAAAACCAGAGAAATATACCGTGACAATAAAAAGTTTGGAAAGTTCAAAAGATTAAGTACACAGTTTAAACAAATGACGACCATAAAAATCTTTGTAATGTTGCTTAATGTGATATTTTATCAACAGTTAGTATACCAGGTATTCCAAGGAATACTGAAAGTGTAATTTGAAAAAAAATTCGTAATTACAAGATTACATGTCATAATTCCCGTCATAATTACGATATACTGTCATAGCTATGCCGGAGTTACGGCCTAATTAAGTTGGAATTACAACATTTAAAAAATTAAGTTGTAATTAAAACATGACATGCGACATGTTTAATTACGACATCAAAGTATTTTTTTCAATTGATACTTGTGGGCCTCTGCAGTATTATACTAAAAGGAGTTTCTTTTAATATCGATGTCGTACGCTCTGCTCGTTTCCTCTCGACGTTTCTAATACCGTCCGTAGACGTAATAAGCTTATCTACCTTAGAAGCAAATCGTCAATATCGTGCAAAATGTCTGAATTATGCACCAAATGTTTTTTATCCACACGTTTCCGTCAATGCGAAACTCTTGAATATTAAGCCCGTTTCAGATGTTTTTAGTTGTTTTTAACCACTTCATATGTAATGTTCGTGTGTTTTGTGGGCGTGTGGTGTCTTTGGTCTTCCGTCTTTTGGTGTTCTTGCTTTTGCCTTGTCTCTGGACTTAGATTTGTGTAATCTTGTGCTTTGTTCCTTCGGTATTCTACTGCCGTTGTTTTGTACCACTTGGCCGATATATTTGCTGGTGGACGGTTCGTCCCCGAGGATATCATCCGCTCAGTAGCTAAGTATTACTTTAGCAATGAGAATAGAGAGACTAAAGGAACTTATACGGGCTGGGACGTCTCCCGGGTTAAAAAGGTCCCTTACCGATGAAGCTACGGACACGGGTTCATTGGGAAATTTAGGTGTCCAGAGTAGTTTAGTTTCAACTGTGACAGATTCTCAGGAGTCACTTTAAAATTTTACCAGTAATTTAACCAACAAAACTTATTACACCAGAAGTTATGATGATCTGAATTACTCCTCGAGAAATATAATTTACGGGTTGGAGTGCTCTCTTTGTGAACTGATTTATGTAGGGGGAAACAAAAGATAGGTTGAACAAACGTATGTGCGGACACAGATACGAAGTGAAAGATAACAAATCCCGACAAGTTTACGAACATTTCAACCAGGCAGATCTTTCAATCGTAAATATGAAGATCAGGATTAATGAAAAAATATATCACAAGTCAAACGACGCTACCCTAAGTACACCTTACCGTCTCTACAAAGAGAGGAGTACTGGATCAGAGCTAGGAACAGCAATACCCTATGGTTGCAATGTGATGAATATCCTTAATGGAAGCCAGCGAAGACCACGTAGTCATGGACATAGGCATTATACCGCCCGACATCTACATGACATTTCATTTAATGGTCTCATTCCATTTATGAAAATGCCACTAGGTATTCATCACATTCGTACAAAATTGTATTCCTTGCCACTTTCGAAACTTCATTAGTTTTACAAAGTATGTTTAGATTCAACTGTGACTGACTGGCATTCTCTGGAATATAAATTAACAGCTATCGTTATGGACACTGTTCAAACCTGTTACAACTTCTGCAAATAAACCTGAAAACCGATCATTTCTTAAAATTCAGTTTGCTAACAAAGGCCTAGATGTCATTAATCTCTCCAACATTCTGCACAACAAAACAGTGAAATCTAACATTCCTCCTTACTTCAAAGACAAATCTGTTCCACTTATCTCTTATTCCTACACTAAATCTATTGCAACCACTATTTTCAATCACAAACGGGTATTGCGTGATTTCCAGATTGATGACTTTAAAGCCAGACCGCCTGATTGCACCTGCTCCTCTTCCCCATTCAACTATAATCCTGCTGAACACGTGATAACGGGTGACCTAGATATCGTTGGAAACCAAAAATTACGAGATATTTTTTCAAAAGGTCCAAAATTCCGTGAACCCCAGCACATCAACTGGAAGTATAACTTCAAAATTATGATGGATGCAGTTGAAGACTATGCCAGAATGTGGGCGAAGAAAGAAAAAAGATGTGGAGACATTGTCAGACTGGGATCAGGTCGATAAAGTCATTAATCATTAATCGTATCCGGCGCTCGAATACATCTATGAAAACTAGCCCAGCATATTTGATGATCCTCTTGTTGCTAAAACATTGACAAACCTCCAGGAAAAATACGTCATAGTACCTGCAGACAAAGCTTCTAACAATATTGTGTTTGTATGCAAGAAACACTATTTAGACTGTCTTGTTAAGGAGATGGGTATTGACACTTCATCTGGCAATCCTACTTATTTCCCAACTACATTATCAAGGGACGGGATAATCACAAATCACACTTCTGTGTTAGCATCATTCGGTATCAAAGTTGATGAATATAACAGTTATCTCCCTTTTATTTACTGGATGCCTAAGCTTCACAAGAATCCCTACAAACAGAGATTCATTGCAGGATCTGCCAGATGCAACCACTAAGCCATTATCCAAACTCCTTACCACTTTACTGACTGCAGTTAGAGATGGTCTAAAAAGCTACTGCGAAAAAGCCTATTCCACGAGCGGCCTGAATCAGATGTGGATTCTTAAAAATTCCAAAGATGTCCTTGAAAGCTCTCCTCAAACAGTCTCGCATATTGCAATAACATTCAAACTTTTGATTTTTCTACCCTTTGTACTACTCTTCCCCATAATAAACTTAAAACAGTATTTCCGATCTGATACATCAATGTTTCTGTACCAAAAACGGAGAACGCAGGTATTCCTATCTGGTAATAGGAAAAGATAAAACATATTTTGCATGTTTTGTAAAGAACCACACTGAGTCCAACAAGAAATACAGTGAAAATGACGTGATTAAGATGCTTGAATTTTTGATCGACAAAATTTTTGTTGAATGTGGAGGCCGCGTTTTTCAACAGACAATAGGGATTCCTATGGGAACAAATTGTGCGCCACTTTTAGCTGACCTTTTCCTTTTTTCGTATGAAGCAAAGTTTTTTCAAGGGCTGATACAATAGAAACAAAAACAACTAGCCCAGACTTTTAATTTCAGCTTCAGATATATAGACGATGTACTTTCCCTTAATAACCCAATATTTAAAGAATATTTACATCGTATCTATCCCAATGAACTTGTAATTAAAAAGACAACCGATACACCCGATTCTGCATCATACCTTGACCTTTTGTTATACAATGACGAACATGGACGTCTGAAATCTAGATTATATGACAAACGTGAGGATTTTGACTTTCCAATTGTGAACTTTCCCTTTCTCTGCAGCAATATACCTGCATCCCCAGCATATGGAGTATATATTTCACAATTAATTCGTTACTGTAGAGCGTGCAGTACATACAGTGACTATGTGGAAAGAGCAAAAGCACTGTCACAAAAACTGCTGAGTTGGGGCTATGTTCAGCCTTTGTTACTTTCGTCCCTTCACAAATTCTATGGCCATCACCACGACATCAAAGCTCGATATGAAATGTCTGTCACAAATAAAAATTGACATTTTCAGCTAGATTCGCGTCTTCCCGGATTTGACATTACCGGTTTTGACTTTACCCTGGATTGACCCACTGACAGTGTGACGGGTGCTGTGCACAGAGCAGGACATGCTTACCCTGATGTCACTCTTGTTTATTGAGAGTTCACACTCACAGTTAGTGCTTTAGTTTTTTGTGTTGCATATGTAATGTTCGTGTGTTTTGTGGGCGTGTGGTGTCGTTGGTCTTCCGTCTTTTGGTGTTCTTGCTTTTGCCTTGTCTCTGGACTTTGATTTGTGTAATCTTGTGCTTTGTTCCTTCGGTATTCTACTGCCGTTGTTTTCATTGGTCTTTAAGATAAAGTTCAGAAGTGATTGCGGCTCCCAATCAACGGTGACTTTTAGACCATGGTTATAGGACTCGCTTTTATTTGTTAACTGTTGTTTTTTCCTATCCGTGAGGGTTCAACTATCTTTTCTTTGAGTGTCGGCTTTAGTGACTTTCTAGTGTTCGACAAACTAAGGTGCTGTGGTTTCACACAACCTCTTAACTTTTTGGCAACGTTCATCAAATACAAGCGAATTACTGGTGTAGATGCACCGTATTTCACAATTATGATACCTTCAATTTCCAAAACGATTCCGTGTTCTGTTTTAGTGCCGAAGCCATGATACATGTGCAGAATCCGGGAAAAAATTTCACAATTGCTTTTCAGAGTGAGCCCTCTTGATGGGAACCAATGAAACGTCTAGTCAAATCAATATCAGCGAATTTTGTTTTGAACTGAGAAAAAAAGTTGTATTCTTAAAATGGGAACTGTCATGTAACAAACATGTCCTATGAACAAAGGTAGTTCCTGTGTGTCGTATCGTAATACTGAAAATTGTTTATACACGGACGGTGTAACATGCACATCACAAATGTTAAATGTCCTGTCATTCTAAAAGGGGTTTTCCAGGCCAGTACATAGGCTAACCAGGGTGAATTTTGTCATCACTTGGCGTCCGTCGTCATTCCGTCCGTTTGTCCGTCATTGACTCGCTTTAAAAAAAATTCCTCTGAAAGCACTGTACCAAATGAAACCAAACTTAAAGTGAATCATCAGTAGGGTATATAATTTTAAATTTGTTATTTTCTATGTCCAAGGGAAAACAACATTGTCACCGTTGCTTAGATAAAATATAGGAGTAGATTGCAGTTTTTTGCAAATAACTCTTTACCGTTACAGAATAGGTCAATCTATCCAGCCTGCAATATGACGAAAATTTGATGACCCATTTTAGAGTTACGGCTTTTTTCAGTAAATTTTCAAAATTTTGGTAATTTTTATTTTTTTTATGAACAAAACTTAAACAGATAGAGGTTAAATTGATGAAGAAAATATAACAGGAATCATTTAAAATGGCCGAACATTACAATCACATGCCACAATCCACCAGGGAACTGCTCAAGAAAAACAATAAAATGACAGACATAGACAACGATAGGAACTCGGGATAGCCGGATATTGCATATATAAGCATATATTGCAAAAATGTTCAGCATATCAACATCTATCTACATGGCAGTTTTGAAGACCTGAACTGCGTATTGATTTTCAAAAGTTTCAAGTGTCCTGTGTACGATCCAGTCAAGTTTATCAATCTGTTCGTTGATCCCATTATTTCAATTGTATGACCCGGCACCTGAATCGTTTTTTTTTTCTCAGGGGCTCCGTCTATAGAATAAAAGTGGTGGAATAGGGAATGCCATGCCTAATCGGGGTATTCAGGTCATAATACGATGAGCCAGGCCGCAAAGAAATGTAGACGAACAATGCAGAGAAACGTTACATTAAATGCAGTATAAAAAATTGTTCTATATTTCTTTAAGGAGAACAGATTCACCGGGATTCGTTTAGAATCTAAAAATCTAAATTACCTGCCCCTACCCATTTTTCCCCATCTCCAGTGGCAATCGTCGAGCCTGGAAAAATGCCATCCTCCGTGCAATATAAAGACCCCTTGTAAATTTACTTATAAGAGCGGGGTCACTTGGAGACGTGCAAAAGACTTAATGTCTTCCCCTACCCATTTCTCGAATTTTCCAGTGGCAATCAAAACTTGTTGTCCCGGTTGTAGCTACCCCCTTTACTTTCTTTTCTCACTTAATTATATTTTTTTTTACTTTTAAGCGATTTCTGTTTTCTCGTCCCTATATAGCTGAAATATTGCTCACTGGACGTTCAACTCAAATTAATCAATTTATTATGTTCTAAGGAGAGTATTCGTCCGAGACGTTTTAGGAGGCTAAATTTTCTACCCATTTCTTCTTTTTTCAAGTCGTAATCAAAACTCGTTGCCACGGTTATCTCTTCCATTATTTCTTTCTTCTTTGCTTATATTTTAATTGAATTGCATAAGTGGTTTAGGAGAAATGTTTATCACTGGATGTAAATCTCACACTCGTCAATCAATCGATTGCACGATTTTCATAAGTATTTCAAAAGGTCTTGACTTTAGTGTTTAGGAAGTCTTGCTGACTTCACTTCAAAACATTCTGAAATACTATTAGTATTGTTACTGTCAATTTCAGACGTTGAAAAGATACGGGAATAAAATTAGCATCGTAAAGGCTAAAATTTTATACGATGTTTTCTAGTCGCCAACATGTAACAATTTGGTGGTCTATGGGGCGGCGTTCTTTTTATTTTTTGTCGCCAATAGCTCTATTTTTTTGTCACCTAAGCGACCATTTCAGTCGACAAAAAAGAGCCCTGGTGAGGGTCGTATAAAAGGCTAAAGTGTCTCTGTTTTTAAATTAGAATCAGAGGTTATATCGATATTTTCTGCTTGATCGGGTACGCACAAAGAACAGCAATCAAAAGTATCTCTGATTTAAACATCAGAATCATTGGTGATACCAACAGAATCATGGGTGATACCAACAGTTGAAACTTTATCTGGTACATAATGAACAGTTATCAAAAGTGTCTGTAATTTGACATCATAATCATGGGGATACCAATAGTTGAAACGTCTTTAACATCCATCAGAAACATGGTTGATGCCTGCAGATGCAGCTTTTTCCGGTATGCATAATGAACTGTTATCAAAAGTGTCTGATTATTGTTTATACGTATCACTTAATCAATTTTTAAAATTTGTTTTAAGGAGTGCATAAAACAGTGTAATAAATCATATATCAGCATTTCAACTTTCATTGAGGGTTCTGACCTCCAAAAAAAGAGTACTTAGATCAGTGTAATACATCGTATATCGAAACATGGCAACAATACTGAATTATTTTTTTGTATCACTTTACCATTCGATAATAAAAAATTTGAGAGTTACATTTACACTAAATTATATGCAAAATTACTCAGTCTTTAACATGAGGGCAAGTCTTTTTTAATGTGTTTAATAACAATCAAATTTTCCATATATATGTTTTACAATATAAATGATATATTGAAGCCAGATTTAATATGCTAGATGTGCTAGGAGAGTGTCATTAGAAAACAAACAAACAATTGTCTAAATATATATATGATTTATATTTAGACAATTGTTTAATATATATATGATTTCAAAGATTTGCCTCTTGGTAATCTGAATTTTATGACAAAGACCCATTCGTCTTCAGAATATTTCTATTATCAGTATCAGTTTAAAATTTTTGAAATATATATCATATTATAAAGATAAGCCGTCTTAAGATAAAATCAGGTGGGGAATTTTCTTATCTGTTCTAGGTATTTTAATGATATAATAAAATTAGATACATAATTTATATTCAACCATTTCGTGCGAAAGCCCGAAGAACATTAAAGCAAAGAAGGCGAAGAGCTTTTCGAAATGAATATTGAATTTTGTTGCTTGCCTCGTGAAAATATGTGACCACTCAAATGACATAAGGACAAATATGCTGGTCTCTTTATTGTATCAAAACCTGTTTAATCAAGGTAAGTTAATTTTCTTTTGGAATTAACTTACTTAGATAAATTTTCTATTACAGTACCAGTAAAAAAGGATATGATTCACATACAACATAAAGGATTAAATGTAATTCCTATCATGTTTGTAATTGTATACGAGTCATTTCTGGTCAATTCTGGAACTGCTACAAACTGTGAAATAACACCATTCCATGGGGGAAGAAAAGCAGACTGCTCGTTTCGTACCCTAAAAGAAATTCCAAAGATTCCCGGTCCGGAGAGCTTTCTCTTTCTGTAAGTGCCTTTAAACGTAAAAATAATTATAACGTTGTAAGTAAATGAAATAAGATCCATTTAACTGGATTCCTCTAACGAAACTGTTATTGAAGTTTGACTAATCTCTACAATGATTATTTTCGGAAAAGATAATTGATATACTGCTCACAACTGAACTTGAGATGAAGAACAACAATAAAAGCGTTGTTCCTTTGCTTGTTTTACCATGTATTTGTAGAGACGTTGTCTCGTGTACATTTACACCATATCCTTTCATTCACCATTGATAGAACAAGTTCCTGTACAAGGCGTTCACATGTAGTATGACTGAATATTATATAGCAAGGTATATGTGCTTTTCCAAAGGACCTTATGTTAAAACGTTCTTGTTTCACAACGTTCCTGTATGCCACAAGGAACCAGTATGTTATAACGTTACTTTGCGTCAGAGCGTACCAATAGCAATAATGTATATAAAAAGTCAAACACTTGCAATTCCGATTTTGAGATTATAGTACCGAATCACCGAGTACATCTAGCAGTCATTTAACTCAGTGAACTGTAAATTTTAGTTTTTGCATATGGGCATTTATACAATTTATGTTTATTCAATGCAGAGTCAATAATATAGTAAATATATATAATCAAAAGAGCCTTAAAACACCGCAGACACTTCCACATCGGCATCATTCCTTGACCTTCATCTTGAAATTGATAACAAAAGGCTGTATGTCAAACGCGATAACCTCACTTTTCCAATAGTCAACTTCCCTGTTCTTTGTAGCAACATTTCAACAGCGCCAGCATTTTGAGTTTACATCTCCCAACTCAGTCACTTCTCAAGGGCCTACAGTGACTTCCTTGATGGAGCCCGGTTTCTCATAAATAGGCTACTTAATCGAGGAAACAAGGGTATGTTACCCATAACTTGATGTCATCACTACAGAAGTTTTACGGTCGTCATCACGACCCTGTGGACCGGATATATATTTCACAGATGACAACAGATATTTCCCTTTACATTTTAAGTTGTTTTTCTCTACTGGATTTGACTTGAGTACCGGAATTGACATGTTCAACACGGTGGATGCCTTATCAGAAGCAGGAGATGACTACTTTACCAGTGCACTAATGGTTTTTATTGGATCAATTTTGTTCATCCTTCTATGTGTCTTCTTTGTCGTACTTATGTTATGTTGCTTTGTTTTTCCGATGTTACCAATGCCCTTTATTAGTTTTTAGACTGACAATTAAGATCTGGCTTATTTTTCTTTGATGGGGTTTAAATTTTTATCACATATTTATCTGTAAATAAATAGAAATGAAACATCTGTGAAAGGGTATTATATTCATAGACCTGGGAACGGTTAATCAAGAAATCAGAAAATTTTCAACATTCTCTTTTAACTAAATAAAGTCTCTTTTAAAGAAAATGTAATCATGTTTCATCATTTATTTTTAAACTGGGATTTATAATGTAACCACCATATGTCTATGAAGGGTGATAATTGTCACCTTATTGAAATCTATGATGACCTTAAATACATCGGCAAACGAATACCGAAGCAAAAACGAGGAAAGGGGAAATTCTAAAATCATAAATCCAAAATCACGGCAATTCACAGCAACACGAATTTGAGACAGTATGACAAAGACAAAACAAATAAACAAAAAAGAACTAGAACGTTTCAAAACTAAAGCACTAGAAGTGTGAACATCAAAACCTTTTTTGGACGAGACGTACCATCATTTATCCCCCTGAAATATTTATACAAGATATCTCCGTCTCATAATATATATTCTAAACTTTAATAGACATCTTCTATTATTATTGCAAGGAGATATAAAATTCTGGATAAATTATCAGATTGAATTTTTTGGGCATGAAGATTTGAATCCAGAAGTAAGTTTATCCGGGGTTTGAAACCATGCTTTATTCTGGGAAGTTTATAGATTCGGTGCAGAATTTAGGTACAAGTTGACCTTTTTCTGCTAAACCTTATACATTCTGTGCATTTAATTCCGTCATTTATAGTTACTGAAGTTCAAATAAAATCCCGAAAAGTTAACAACCGGAACACTGGAGTGTTAAA
>MJUU01032038.1:0-14933 GCA_002080025.1 Modiolus philippinarum | reverse complement strand
AGTACAGTTGATCGGCCACTTACAAATCCAAATTACAAAATATTACATTATTAATCTCATCGGCTAATAGATCCTAATACGCTCACGTGATTTTAAGAATATTCAGTATATTTCAGCGTTGTTTCTAATTTTAGGTATATTGACGCCGTGTTTCTATATTTAAGTTTATATTGACGCTATGTTTCTATTTTTTGTTTTATTGACGCTACATGTCTGGTTGGACTTCTAGACTAAAGTTTTTCACTAAGAAAAGGTCTTATGAAAAAATATTTTAATAAATATTGGAAAACGCTTTACACATTATTGCTGCGGTCAAGGAAGTGGCAAAACTTTCAGTTTACCGAAATAAAGATTTACACCCCGAGCTCATTACCTTTCGTTGACTCGCCGTCGTGCAAAGACAACATTGTATACATTTGTCAGGTTATCACGTCTGATATATCTACATTGTAGACATTTTACATCGATGAATTTAACACATTGTGTAAGCTTTGGGTGTTATCTTTACTTCATTACAATAAAAGTTTTGCCACTTCCTTGACCGCAGCAATAATGGGATTTTCCGCCGGGGAAATAAAAGAGGATATTAAAATGTTTTTACAGAGCAACCACTGAAATCTTTAACAGTTGTCACGTGTTTTTATTGCACACTTCACGTAAATACGCTTATAAAAAGGCTTACTTGTTTGTCTTTTTTCATTATTCGCAAATATAAGAGAAATGTCGGCATTTATTTATCCTATGAGCACTTACGTAATAACCCATTCTAGATGATGACAGATCTACACCCGCCTTCAAATAAAGGTTCTATTTCTAATTAAATTCCGATGTATTGACAAAATTTTCCTCCGCAAAAATGTAATGAGATACCATAAAACTACATATTTAATATAAAAATGATGGACTTTTTACTCTGTCAATATGTTAAACATGGACCTGTTAGGAATATATTGACCTCGGACTTCGTCCTCGGTCAATATAAACCTAACAGGTCCATATATAACGTACTGACTTCGCAAAAAGTCCATAATTGATAATTATTTCGTACTGAACAGATTTTTTTCTTCATATGTTCCATAATTTCATCTCTGACAAGCGACTCCATGATTTTACATATAATGCTAGTTAAGCTCACAGGTCTATAGTTGCCCGCTACTTTCTTATTTCCTTTCTCAAATAAAACAGTTATATTTGCGCATTTTCAATCTTTCGGTAAAAAGGCGGTATCTGTAGATGTCTGAAATGTGATACAAAACGGTACACAAATGTAATTACTGACTTCCTTCAAGACTCTAGGATCTTTGGAAGCCCGTCAGGTCCGGGTGATTTTGATATGTTTAATTTTTCTAGTGTTTTCTTTACTTTGTCTATACAAATAGTCATTCATTTCAGTGGAGGTACATCAAGTGATTCAGGCATGTTGGTGTTACTTTCTATTGTGAAGACAAAGTAAAGGGTATACTACACATGTTTGAATTTGTAAGGAAATTGAGTAAAATAAAAATCCGAAACTAACACTCTTGTACCTATGTTTACTACTATTAAATCAAACCAAACCTCGGGCCATTATCATTAAATGAAACAAAATATGACTGTAGATACTGTAAATCTGAGGTGACATGGGACGATTGTGGAATCCTATGTGACAGCTCTGATCAGTGGCACCACAGCTCATGCCAGGGAAATGTTATCAAATAATAAACACATATGATACTGTCTTCGCTGTGCTTTGCCGAACTACTCAAACGGACTAAATGATTCAGATTAATGTGTACCTTTTGTAATGAATTAGAGGATGAACCTCGTTTTCTCACTAGCTGCAAAAAATATACAAAGGAAAGAGAGTTAATGTTGCAAGGGCTTAAGCTAAGAATTTTTACTTTTTAAATCGTTTTGATAAATACATATATATGATGAACAATAACAACAAATTGTTTGTGAACCGTGTAGCTACTTTTATATATAATTGTTTATTTAAAAATTGATATTTTCTTTTCAACTGTTAAACATGTTTAATGTCTTATCATATTGTTATTTGTCAAACCCATTGTATTCATGTGGTTGTACAATAAAATTATTTGTATTTGTATTTGATTCTCTGGATACAATGTCAGATACAAACTACTTTCATTTTTCACAATTGACTCAGTTCTGTTGCCAACTGAATTTTACTGTTGTTAAGATTTTTTTTTGATTGATCACATTGGCTATAGGGGGAAGGTTTGGGTCCATTTAAACTAGTTAAACCCCGCCGCAGCAGGTTTGCGCCTGTCCTAAGTAAGGAAATTTATTAAGCCTTTGTGTGTCCTGTCTTTTTTCTAGTTAAGTTTACTTTATGTCCATAGGAGTCTAGGATGATGTTTATTTCGCTGAACTTGATTACTCTTTATTCAGGGGCCGACTCCGACCTGCCGTTGGGTGTGGGGTTTTGATCTTATGGTGGCTTTGAGTTGTTATTACTCCCCTTTGGGTCGTTGTCTCTTTGACACATTCCCCGTTTCCCTTCCTTTTTCTACAATGACACAATAAACCTGGGCATCTCGACATGCTCTGGTATCTCGTTAAAGTTACCCAAGGCAACGTCATCGCCAAAACAGAAAAGTTACAAGCAAAACAAAGCTAATAAAGCAACGAAAAAGACAAACAAACATCTTTCCATCTTAAATATAAATTATCAATCTGTAAAATCAAAAGTTCCTGAACTTCACAACGTAATAACCAAGTGAAGCCTGACATAATGGTAGGTACTAAGACCTGGCTCACTGAAGATGTTAAACATTCTGAAATTTTCCCTACAGTGTTAAAAATGGATAACAGGAAACACCCACAATGGCTGAAAATTATAATTACATGCAACAATTTGCAAGGGAACTACACAAGAAAAACACGTACAAGACAAAAGACAAACGTAGACAACGACAGGAACTCGGGACAGCCAGACTTGGTACCGGCACTAGCAAAAGCCAGCGGTAGGGTTATACCAGTTTATGGGTACCCAAACCTCCCCTTTATCTGTCCCGTTTCCCTATAGTATAAAAACATACGAATAAAACCCAATACAGGTAGACTACTAACTACATGACCACAATCTTGAAAGGAGAGGAAAAAAAACAAAACGTAATTTTGAAAGATGGGTCAAGGGGTGCTCGCCGCTAAACTGCCAGCTAGCTCTAGGAGCCTAGTCTGCTGGTAGAACACTGTCGCACTACGGAAGAAAAATCAAACTCAAAACTTCACTACGGAAGAAAAATCAAACTTAAAACTTCCCGAAGAGTTTGGTCAAGAATCATCATAAATTTCAGTAAACATCGGCAGTATCAGTGAGAGGCCAGTATGTGTGCAAAATTTTCAGGTCACTAGGTCTCAAAGCTAATTTAACGGATGCAAGCAGAATATCTTGCCGATATCCCCTATTACGTAAAGAATGTAAGTTACGTCCCAGCTTTTCTGGATTTTTAATCAATTTCTGGCATTTTTTAACAACATTTCCGTAAAATTGAGGACTAGAAATGCCCATAGTAATAGGTTGTTTACGAGTAACGCCATATTTAGATATAACATGTTCATATCTATTACAAAACTTCTTAAATGTATTCAACAACTTATGAAATCTGTAACGTTTGGCTGTGATAGTACGGTTACGTTCATTGAAATCATCAAGAGTAGAACAAACTCGTGCAAATCGTACCAGTTGAGAAATATACATCCCGTGGGATGGAGCAAGGGGAAAGAAAAGCGAAATTAGTAATGGTGAAATCAAAATCATCTCTTTTATCATATATTTTGGGATTTGATTTTACCAGAGTCAATAATGATAGTCAGATCCAGAAAAGGGCAACATTTGGAATCGTTGTTAGATTTATTTAATTTCAGTTGTTGTGGATAAATAATGTCTACATAATCTAAAAACTGGGGATTATCAATAGTAAGGATATCGTCAATATANCCTAAATTCACTAAAAAGAGTAGCTGGATTCCGAAACCGAGCAAAAACACCAGACTCGAATCTGTTATAGATCTTATTAAATCAGATATTAAACAAACTGTAGACATGTTTGTACCTAAAACTGACAATTTGTCAAAACAGGAACGATCAGCCTTGAAAAATCTCAAAGAAAGAAACGATATAGTCATAAAACCAGCAGACAAGGGGAGTGCAGTAGTCATTTTGAACAAAACAGATTATATTCAGGAAGCCGAACAACAACTTTCAGACAATAGATTTTATAAAAAACTAGAATCTGACCCCACTTTTGATTTTGCAAAAAAGATAACCGAAAGCCTAGAGGTTATGCATGAACACGGTCATATTGACACTACCACCTTCAATTATCTTATTCCTGAAGATCCAAAACCTGGTCGCTTCTATCTCCTACCTAAAATCCACAAAGAAAACAACCCGGGCAGACCTATTGTTTCAGCTAATAGTCACCCGACAGAAAAGATATCAGAGTTCGTTGATTTTCATCTCAGACCGTTTGTGGAAGATCTCCCCTCACATATCCAAGATACTACTGACTACCTGAAAAAAAAATGGAACAGCTAAATCTTCCAGTGAACACCATACTTGTTTCTATGGATGTAACTTCACTTTACACCAACATTCCACATGATGATGGCATTGCATGCAAAGAAGTTTGGGAGAAACGTACTGTCAAAGAACCACCTACTGAATGTCTGGTGGAAATGCTCACATTGGTTCTTAAGCATAATAATTTCACCTTCAATGGAGAGCATTACCTGCAGGTCAATGGTACAGCTATGGGAACCAAGATGGCCCCATCTTATGCCAACATTTTTATGGGAAGTATTGAGAAAAAGCTGCTTTTAACCACGCCTAAAAAAACCACTGTCTTGGTTCAGATTTATTGATGATGTTGATATGAAATGGACACATACCGAGAAAGAACTAGAGGATTTTTTTATTCATACTAATTCTATTCATCCCTCTATCAAATTTACCCATGAAGTGTCTAAATCAAAAATATCCTTTCTTCATACTACCACCACTATCAAAGAGGGAATTATTTCCACGAACATATATTCAAAACCGACAGACAAACATCAATATCTGTCACCATCAAGTTGCCACCCAAAACACTGTTTTAATAGCATACCATATAGCCAGGCCATCAGAGTAAAACGCATTTGCTCATCAGATAACACCACTAAACAAAGACTAGGGGACTTAAGATACCATCTAAAGTCAAGGGGGGTACTCTGACAAAGTCATACAAAAAGGGTTCAATAGAGCATGTCAAGTCACCAGAGACGAGCTCCTTCAATACAAAGACAAGAAGGTCAATAACAGAGTTCCCTTGGTCCTCACGTATCATCCTTCACTGTCAAAAGTTTCGAGCTTGGTTCGACAGCACTGGAAGGAAATTGAAACATGCAAAAAACTATCCAAAATGTTTCCCGAGCCACCAATCATTGTTTTTAGACGACCAAAAAGCATTAAGGATACCTTGGTTCGAGCGAATCTCCCCCAAAACTCTTCACAACTTGGCCAATGCATACCTTGTGGGGACAGAAGATGCAAGTGTTGTCAGCAAATGCAACAAATTCAGACATTCAGTAGCAGAAAAACGGGTAAGGTATACAAGGTGTTCTGCAATGTAAATTGTAAGACACATAATGTCGTATACCTCATTGACTGCCAGGTCTGTGGTCTACAGTATGTGGGTGAAAGTGTCCAACCGTTCAACAAAAGAATGAATGGACACCGCAGTGACCTCACCAAAAACCACTCCTGCCTGTCAGTCAACATTTCAAATTACCTGGGCATTCTTTGGAAAATTTTGCAAGATCAAACGTGACCATCATCGGCATCGATCACGAGCGGGTTTGGAGCGATAAACAGAGACAATCAAGAGAAAGCTTCTGGATTAGAGAGTTAGGTACATTATACCCGGATGGCATCAACAAAAAATCTTAGTAATTTGTTTTTATCCCGTTCATTTAAGTTTTCAATTTCACAGTATTTGTTTATATATATCTGATTTATTACAGTTGTGGTGTTTGTACATAATTTGTATGGCGGGGCTAATTTCCTGCCCCTACCCATTCCCGGCAGCGGTTATTACTCATTGCCCTTGTTGGCCCTTCAACCTTAAATATTATTTTATTACATGTATCATAATTATCTATTTATTATTTTTTACCCATTTTCGTCTCTTTCCTCATTCAGCTAATTTTTTTTTTTTGCAAATTTGTTCTCGTTCTATCACTAGTATTGCTAATCGGACGTTTTAATTGAACTTGTCAATCAATCAAATTTTGTGGGGATAGTCATATACGATAAAATATTTTTGACAGTCTTTTTTGTGTAAATATTTATCTTGTGTCCAGGTAAAATATCTTTGACAGTATATGTATGTTATTTTAAAATTGTAACGATTAATCATTAGATCATCAGACGCTGAGGAAGCTAGTCGGTCTAGCGAAAGTTTCGTCATTTGATCAATTTAGGACTTTTATTGCCTAAATTTTTCTATAACAACTTTATTTTGATGTTGTTGTGTATCACTTTAGTATATATATATATATAGACAACATAATAAACAAAGTGAATGACACAAATAAAATAACAGTTGATATTTCGAGACCTGTCCGTCCCTTCATCAAAACATAATAAAAAAGTAAAAAATAAAACCTAACTACATATATTTATACAAAGTGTCGAGAGCTACATGTTGGGTGCTGTTGTTTACAGATGTAACTTGAGAAGGGAAAAAATTTTGTTGTCAGTAAGCGTACATCGATTCTATTAACAATACTGTTACAAAATTGGGTTTAACGCCCAACGAGCAAAACATCAGCCATATCGGCATAAAAACAAGTTTATCATTTCAAAAAAGAAAGAAAAAAATGGGTAGGGGCGGGATTTTTAGCAAAACTATATCTTAAATTTTTATATTCAAACTGGATTTCAGCTTTTCTATCCAGAACTTTTCTAGAAAAGCTGAAATCCAGTTTGAATATAAAAATTTAAGATATAGTTTTGCTAAAAATTCCGCCCCTACCCATTTTTTTCTTTCTTTTTTGAAATGATAAACTTGTTTTTATGCCGATAGGCTGATGTTTTGCTCGTTGGGCGTTAAACCCAATTTTGTAACAGTATTGTTAATAGAATCGATGTACGCTTACTGACAAAAATTTTTTTTCCCTTCTCATGTTACATCTGTAAACAACAGCATCCAACATGTAGCTCTCGACACTTTGTATAAATATATGTAGTTTAGTCTTTGTAAATAGGTTTTATTTTTTACTTTTTTATTATGTTTTGATGAAGGGACGGACAGGTCTCGAAATATCAACTGTTATTTTATTTGTGTCATTCACTTTGTTTATTATGTTGTCTATAATCAGGTCACAGAGTGTGTATCCTTAGGATCTGGCACAGCATGATTTTCGGTGTTGCTGCTTTGTTCTTTGATCTTTANAAAAAGTCCACCCCAAATAATGTTATACTTGGTGAACTGGGACGATATCCAGTTGAAATCTTTATTAAATCTAGAATGATAGGTTTTTGGCATAGAATTGTCAGTGGTAAACAGGATAAAATTTGTTCATTATTATATAGACTTCTTTTCAAACTGAAGGAGCACAACATATTTCAGTCAAAATGGCTTAATGTTATTGAAAATACTCTCAATGATTGTGGTTTATCTCAATATTGGTTGGCTCAGTATGTACCAAAGCAAACTTGTGTATCAAAAATGGTTAAAATTAGGTTAATGGACCAATTTAAACAAAATTGGTACAGTTCCATTTTTGATATGTCTAAAACCCTGAATTATAGAATTTTTAAAGTTGAACACGGTTTTGAGAATTATTTAATAAATTTGCCAGCTGATCTAAGGAATGCTCTTTGTCATTTTAGGTGTATGAATCATAAATTTCCCATAGAAAAGGGTAGATTTTGGGGGGTGGACAGAGATGATAGGTTATGTGATCTGTGTAATGCAAATGCATTGGGGGACGAATTTCATTACCTTCTTGAATGTGAGTTTTTCAAAAACGAAAGAAAACATTTTTTACCTAGACAATTTATAGTGCATCCCAAGTCTGTCAAATTTCATGATTTATTAAACACAGATGACAATAGAGTTCTATTCCTAGTAGCAAAATTTTGCAAAATATTATTGTCAGTAATTAAATAATGTGTAAACAGGTACAATATAGGTAACAATTGCCTTCCATACTTTATAATGAAGTATTTTAATAAGTAAATACAATGCTGTGTCTTCATTTATTCCAACAATATATGTTTGTATATATGTTATTTGTATTCACATACCCCTGTTGGGGTCTTTTGTCTTAATAAAGAACTTGAACTTGAACTTGTTAATGGTTCACCAGTATTTAATACGACTCACGAGTACGTTTTTGTAAGTGCTCGCGTGCTCATTTCATTTTTCGGCGGCGGCGGCGGCGATGGTAGTGTCCATTGGTGGTTAAGCGGCGGCGGCGGTGGTGGTGGTTGGATGATAGGCTATTGTGGTTGTGGTGATGGTTGTGATATGAAATATTTCATTTGAGCCCAGCAAATATTTTCTCAATCCATGAAGGGTCACTCTGCATTTTGCCAGGCTTGTGACTGGCTATAACTATAAAGTTATAGGCTGCATTACCCATTCCTCCAAACCCAAATGTCAGTTCTTTATCCTTTACATAGCGTCGTTGCTATCTTCTGTCGATTGTTGGTTATATTCATTCAATACTTCATCAAACAAATACTGTCTTTTTTCTACAGCATACTTCCAGGCCTCTCTAGTATCATAGTCCTCTTCTTTTTTTGTAATGTTTTATTGGTATAAATAACAATATATAGTAATATTGGCATATTGACAGTTATATAATATTACAATAATTGTACATTTAGGTATTACAAAATTAATAATGTTTTAATATTTCAAACATTTGTTTTAAACAACTCAGAATTTAAAAAGGATTAGAGAAAAAAAACATAACAAAACAAAAACAAAAAACAAAAAACAAAGGTTGTTTGTGGATCAGGCTATTAAATAATTTTCATTTCTGATTCCAAAGAATATTAATATTGATATTAATGTATCTTATTGCTTATGGTCATTTGGGACAAATTAATCAAAAATTGGAAGGAAGGGGCCCCAGCAGGTATCTGCAACTTGAAAAGGTTTATTCTTATAGAACAAGTGTCTTTCAAAATATAGATTTTCTTTAAGGTAATTAATAAGGGCAAGATCATTCAATTGTTGACCTTTCATTTTTGTTCTGTATATATAAAATTTTGTTTGTAACAGAATTAAATTTCTAATATAATTTCTCGGATTTTTGTTTACAAGTCCAAAGATAATTGATCACGAGCAGGTTTGGAGCGATAAACAGAGACAATCAAGAGAAAGCTTCTGGATTAGAGAGTTAGGTACATTATACCCGGATGGCATCAACAAAAAATCTTAGTAATTTGTTTTTATCCCGTTCATTTAATTAATCAATTTCACAGTATTTGTTTATATATATCTGATTTATTACAGTTGTGGTGTTTGTACATAATATGTTTGGCGGGGCTAATTTCCTGCCCCTACCCATTTCCCGGCAGCAGTCAGTACTCATTGCCCTTGTTGGCCCTTCAACCTTAAATATTATTTTATTACATTCATTATAATTATTTATTTTTTATTTATTACCCATTTTTGTCTCTTTCCTCATTCAGCTAATTTTTTTTTTTTGCAAATTTGTTCTCGTTCTATCACTAGTATTGCTAACTGGACGTTTTAACTGAACTTATCAATCAATCAAATTTTGTGGGGATAGCCATATACGAAAAATATTTTTGACGGTCTTTTTGTGTAAATATTTATCTTGTGTCCAGGTAAAATATCTTTGACATTATATGTAGGTCATTTTAAAATTCTTATCATTAGATCATCAGACGCTGAGGAAGCTAGACGGTCTAGCGAAAGTTTCGTCATGTGATCAATTTAGGACTGTTATTGCCTAAATTTTCCTATAATAACTTTATTTTGATGTTGTTGTGTATCACTTTAGACGTGTATATATATATATATATATATATATATATATATTCTTAAAGTCGTCTTCTTACTTTCTCTTTGCAGAAATTATCATTGTATGACGTGTTTATGCTGCCCACGAAGAAGCTAAATTATGGTAGAAATTTAAAGTTAACATAAAAATTATATAACAATCTGTATTTTTCTTATGTGACTGATGACTTTTTTCATGTTTCAGCTTTGAAATTTATGGGCTGTTCACTCGATCATGGCAAAGAACCAGTGTTGTCACACGTTGGAAAATTGCCTCCACGTCCTGCTGCGTTTCATCCACCCAATACTTTTGAAAAACTCAATAATGTTCTTTTTATGCTCGATATTGTTGCAAACTCAACTATAAATATTCAGGGCTTAAGGTAAGCTATTTAATTGTTTTATATTTACGGAAGTGTTATTGAAAAGTTAAGGTTTTCTAGAAAAAGGGTAGAAACTACTTTCATTGTTGCTGTCTCCCCTTTCCATCCACAATGCGGGAGATCTGTTTTCATTGTTTTACTGTAGGAAACTAGCCCTTGACTCATGGTTCACACGCTAGTTTACAAATCAATTATTAATAAAGTTCTTACGACAGTTTATGTACAGTTATTTTATGATGGAAACTTGTTTATTCTCTGATTTATTTCAAAACAATTATTTATTTATTAAAATCCAGTTTTAATTTATTTCAAAACAATAAGTTATTCAAATTTAATTTGATATAGTTTTAATTTTAAATAAATTCAAAAATTTTATTTATTTTAAAGTTGAATTGAAATATTAAAATTTCATCTATATTATAAGCTGGCAACCTGCCTAGCTTGACAAAACAGTATGTGAAATAAGACGTAGCAAAAAAAAATTCACAAAAAATGTTGTGAACAATTTCAGCGTCAGCATCTTCAAAATTATACTCATTGCAAAGAAAATTGGAAATGCTCAAAACGTAACGAAAGTAGGCAAAAATGCTATCTGAAAATTGTTCAATAAGACTTAATAATCGTAAATTTCGTAAAAATATGTTTAAACAAGAATATGTGTCTAAGGGACACAAAGCCCCGCCTCACAACTATTTTGAACAATGCTATATTTCGTGATCAGAAAAACATGAAGTTGGTTGCATGGATATATTTTTTATTATGATTTCTGTTTAATTATACTTAAATGGGTATTTAATTTAATGGGTGTTTGATGATAATAGCATACACCCTTCACAAAAAAGAAACTTAAACCTATGAATAAACCTCAAACCATCCCCCTTTTTCCGTGATCCATTCAGCATGAAGTTGGTGGCATGGCTAAATTATTATTATGATTTTTGTTTAATCATACCCTAAAGTGTATTTATGTAAGGTCTCATCATAATAGCATACATCCTTCAAAGAAAAAAAAAACTTCAACCCAAGGATAAACCTGACTTGGGTATGGAAATTATGACTCAGCCGCTTAAAATTGTTTTCGATTTTTGTTTTGTTTGTTAAAAGGCTTAGTCACGTGAATCACAGAACGCGCTATAGTCATTTTTCATGGTAACTTTTGGGCATTGATACATTACTTTTAATGGTTTACCACGGAAAAGTCAAATATAAAAATCACATACTTTGGAGGGATCACCCACGGTCTATTCTGCCCAAGGTTGGTTCCAATTGGCTCAGTGATTTCAGAGGAGATCTTTGAATGCATTTTCCATAGAGTAATATATTAAACTATGTTCCACGCTGCAGAACATCTTGGAGGGACACAAACATACGCATCACTAACTTTGACGGTGACAAAATAAAGACTTCTGTTGGTTAAAATTGGCTAGGTGGATTCAGAAGAGCTCAACCTGGCTTTAACCAAGTGAGTAAAAAACGTAATGCCATTTCACTTCGAATACTTTTCAAATATATTTAGGAAAATGGAATACTTCAACTTCGAGGTATGATATCATTTCATTGGCATTAATTTAAAATTAATAACAAAAATATTACCATAGGAAATAACTCTGTTTTTTTTTTAAATCATGGACAGAACAAGGGGTGTGGCTTATAAATGACTTACTAAACGAAGAAGAAAATTTTCACAATTTAAAGGAATTTCACAACATTTATAACATAAAAACAAACTTCCTAACTTATAACAATTTGATTTCTCATTAAAAAAGTATGTAAAAAAATGCAACTAAACTGGGAAAATTTGTCAAAATTTGCCATATAGTATTAGAATATTTCTCAGTCAATTAAGGGCTCCAAGGACATACATAAAACTTTAAAGAAAAAGGATGCTAGACCCATCCTCCCCTCGAGGGAACGGACGTGGACTCAGAACACCTGACCTGGGAGGATGTGCTAGATCAAGCTCGGAAGAGAAATGGTCTAGAATTATGAATAATTGTAACCTTGAATGGAAAAAAAAAATCTTTTATTACCACAAAGCAATCCAAATCACAATGGCTACAATATGGAATAACACATAGAATTTTAGGAAGTAAAAATTTTTTAAAATAAAATAAAGGTATTAGTTTTTTGAGTTAGCCGAAAAGCCCGATATGAATAGGTACAGTGATAGTATTAAAACTACTGAAAATCCACCCCGGTGTATTTATTTCCCTTAGGGTGATTAAATATATAATATTTAAAGAAAATAATAGAATAAAACAAATGCAAATTTATGAAAAGTGTGGCAAAGTCAAAAATGTTTTCCAAAAATCAGATGATAAAATTTTGACTTGGCTCTTGTTTTGACACTGTGGACCTTAAAATGACAATTTTACACTGTTTAGTAGAAAAACAGCATGATATTTTTTATTTCTGAGGTTCATGTCTACATCAAAGTGCATATATAAGCACCATTCCTGCTTAAAAATTATTGTATATAAATCAGACAGATTTTTATATGAGGCACCTAAGTCAGTGTTGTCGCATTTGTTGGAGACAGCGATCGACATGTAATTAGAAAAAATTGAACACATATTCAAAACAGTGACAAATTCTTTTGTAAAATCAGCCTGCATTTGATGTTTTCAAACTATTTTACACAGTTAACCCTTCTAATTTTGCTCAAAATCATTAAAATGGCCTAAAAGTGGTATTTCAGTGTAAAAATACCAAAATATTACATAACAGTTGTTTTTGGCCAAAATTGTGGCACCAGTTGGCTAAAACTTCAATTTTTACCTCTAATTCATCATACATACATGTTTTGCATCAGTTTAGGCTATTTACAACTTTTTAAGATATGTTTCAAAATTTCGCTAATTTGTCTTGAGGTGTGAAACCACCAATCCATTTCTTTAACATTTTCAACTAAAATTTGGAATTTTCAAACCTCCCTGGACAATTTATCTTAAGTTTAACCTTGCCAAGACCATACATGTCGTGAAAGGCACATACCTGCTCTACATTATATCAAATTTTCATCATACCTTTAAAGCCTTCTAAGAGATTCCCGGTGTGTCGTGGAAAGCCACCTAGAAATACGTACCACGACGTCACAACATTGCGCAAAAATAGTCATTGGGAATTCCCTTCCTTTAAGTGATCTAAAATTACACCTGATCAATTGACCTTGGTCTTGAAATAAACCTAATATATCAATGTTTAAATGGGTGCATCATTGATCAACTTCCCTTGAATAGTTTTAAAGGTGCAAGAATACAAAGTCTATCTTTAGATTCAAAGGTCTATTTTCTCATACGTTCCAACTCTGATTGGTTGAATTGGTGGTTTGATACCTACAGATGAACAACACGGACCCCATAAAAACCATGGGTGAGATCAGGTGTGCCGGTAGAGTAAGCATCTCCTGCTTCTTATAAGACACTGCCGTGTTGAACATGTCAACTCCGGTAGTAAAGTCAAATCCGATAGAGGAACCTTAGTTGGAGAGGGAAAGATCTGTTGTCATCTGGGAAACAGATATCCCATACCGATCCATAAAGATGTTGATGTCGACGGTAAAACTTCTGCAGTGATGACTAAGTTTTGGTAACTTACCCTTGATTAAGTAGTCTATTTGTACGCAACCGAGCTAGTATTTTAGTAAATCGGCGATTTTGAAATAAATAACAAAATACCTAACTTACTGAAAAACAGGACAGTTGAAATTTGATAAGACCTACCTTGGTTGGAGTCTAAATTTTATTGCCTTACATACTGCGTTTATGGTATAAGTATTTCGAATACTTCATACTCTTTAACATACGAGACTTACCAATGTCCCAATGTCCTGTAGGATTGGTGGGAGGCATTTAATCCCTAAGGTGATTCTCTGAATTGTAGAATCCAAATCAAGCATCGACCTTATCTTTTAATTTTGTAATTCTATTACGTCATATCACTTACGGAGTTAAATGAGACTTTAAAGCAAATGACAAAAAAAAAATTCTTTTTGAAATAAGGATGCATTATCATTTACTTACATAAACAACTTCCCATAACATCTGACAAAAATGGATCATCAGTTACTATTTTCTTGTCATAAAATTTGGAAAATGTTCATTGATTTGACCAACCTTCTTTTTCCATGTAAAACAGCGGATAACAAGAACTATATACAATGGCTGAAAATTACAATCACATTCCACAATCTGCCAGGCAACTACAAGTAAAAATAACACAGATAAGACAAAAGACAAACGTAAACAACGATAGGAAATGTTTTGATAGTTTTGCTCTAGAAGTAGATGCTGCATTATATGATCCATAAAATTTTGTATCTATGCCTGATTTATACTGTTCTTATCCATCTCGCAGTAGTATCTGACTAACGTCAATATAACTTATTGTAATTTTGAGCTGTTTGACGCAACTGTTGGTTCGTTACAAGTATTCCTTCAAAACAGTAAAAAATAAGCTTTCAAATTACTTCCATTGTTCCTATACCTAGGTCAAACTTGTTTTAACAATCCCTCAA
>MJUU01032036.1:0-38095 GCA_002080025.1 Modiolus philippinarum | reverse complement strand
TAACCTAGATTATCTTGATGAAAAGTTGAATAAGAAATCATTTGTGTTTGCAAAATGGTTCTTCAATGTGCACTGAATCAAAATAATCATCACCAATTCTTATCATACCACAGATAAGCCTTAGATATATAGAAAGTTTTCATTTCCATTTTGGATCCATTCACATAGCACAAGAAATCACACACACTTATCTACACATGCTATAAAAACCTGCAGAAAAAAATTGCATCAAAAACAATTTAAGTTCACTATTTTACATCCAATAGGCCTCCTTCCGGCCTTTTCTTTATTGAAGTCAGATTTTTGATAATAAACTTGCTGCAAGAAACCTTTAGAAAAAAATATTCTGATAAAAAAAATAAAAACTTCAATTTTTTTTTGTTTTTGTTTGTTTGTTTCTTTGGGCTTCTTGTTTCTCAAAAATGGTAAACACTACCTCAAATCCGTCGACAAAGTACAGCTGCGAATTTTATGAGCAATAGAATAAAACAAACCTCATCTCAGTACAATCAGTTATAACGATTCTACAGTCAAATGTGAAGAACACCCAATTTAACTCCTTTGGACCCCATTTCCTCCTGAAATTAGAACCCAGCTTACATATTGTGAAGAAACTCTAAACTCCAATTTGATGATCCTCCATAAAAACCAAAGTTATGCTGTACACTGACGCCGAGGCCGATGTCACACCATATGACCGCAAAAATTTTACGGTCGTATAAAAAGAAAATGAAAAAACAATAACTTTTCATTGTAAAGATATAAATCAAATATTCTAAAATCTTTCGTAAACAGAACTCTTCAGAAAATGTGACTTTGGATGTTTTGTGAATGATGTACTTTTATTTTTTTCCTAAAATATTATTTAAGAAAATTATTTTTATAACCACAGTGTCATAAATACACTTTTACCTCGAGTTCAATGCACGAAAAATTAATGTTCTAAAGTCGTATATGCTTTTGCGTCTTTTTGCCCTAAATTATAAGACAAAATTATAATATGCAAAAAAGTCATAAGTGCATTTACTCCTTATGTCTTCAAATCGACGACACAATTGTGAAATGCAAAAAGGTCGTAAGTGACTAATTAGCGATTATCTCATTAACCCAACAATATTTGAAAATAAAAACAATATCATAGAACGTCTGTCAGTCAAAGAAGGGGCTGGCAAATTATCCAAGAAATACCCTTTTCAATTGTCAAATTATCTTATGTCAAACTTTTAAACTCAATTTCCCGAAAGTTACGAAAACTGCACTTACGACCTTCTGGCAGTAACCCCTCGATATAGCCTGGATTGTAGTGTACCTCTGTTGTCAATTTCAAGATGAATGTCAAGGAACGAGGCTGATGTGGAAGTATCTGTAGTATCCTTAATTTCGAGCTTTTTTGGATAGATAAGATGAAGAAAATCACCAAAGCGAGTGTTGTTTAGTAATATAACGGAACTAAGTTCAACAATGGATGAATTCGACATTTGTATTCAAAACTCTCCAAAAGGAAAGGTGCACATCTTCAATGTTTCAATAACAACTGTGCAAGGTTTCAGAAGTATTGGGTTGAAGGTGTCTGAGTTTCAGATTACACAAACTTGGTACCCCCAAAGCGTGACGGACGGACGGCGTCGTTGGTGACGAGGGTAAAAACAATTACAATCTATGGTACATGTTACTTCTCTAACCCTCAAACAAAAACCAAGGTGAAAGTTCGAAAAACATATGTTTATCTCTTTGTAAACAGATATCAAAAAGGCAAATCTGTAAAACAAACATCATCAACAAAGACAAATCTAAAAATGAGTCTGATATACAAGACAACACAGAAAACAAGAGCACAAAGAAAACAAGGACAATGCTACATTTGGAAAAAATCGGATTAATTATCGCACTTTAATATGTTATGGAGGCTAACCAACGATGAAGGTCAAGATCCAGTATAGTACTCTTATTGTCCGCAATGGAGATAAAAAAGAAAGACCCTAAGTGGATGTCCAACAAAACGTGTGGGGAAACTTTTTTTTAAAAGTTTTATTTCTCAAACTTCTCATACCAACTTATCACTTTTGTAACACAAAGACAAGGAATTTTATTTACATACTAACCCTAGCCTGGTTCCACGATGCAGCATGTGGAACAAATGTATAGCAATGTCCATTGTACTTGTACCAATTTCTGTCTGAAATAGAAACATTTTAATTTTATATTTGTGTGCTTAATTATGAACAAAATTCATACTTGTGTGAGCCTGATACAGAAACATAGAACCCTTTTGACCGACCTAACAAATGACTTATAAACCTCTATTTGGAACCTTACAATATCTAAATTTTTGTAAATTTTGTTGAAAACTAAGGAGTATCTCCCTCATGCAAAGCTCTGTCCTTAGCTGATTTTGGCTTTACATTTAGATCATTTTGGTTATTTGTTCTCTGTCAGTTTTTAATCATCTTTGAGTTTATGGTCTTCCAAACGTTTAGATTTTATCTGCACTGAAGAGACATAAGTTGTCGAAATGCGCATATGCAGAATTAAAATTCACAGTAACTTCGGTATTTAATTATTTGTAATCGACAATGAACACATCCTAAAGCAAATGGCATCATTCATTACATCAACCCAGTACGCATTATTTAAAAAAAAAACTGATTTAAGATTACTTTTCAAGTTACAAAACAGTTATTAGTACTTATACACCACAATATTTACACAATTAAGCATTAATGTTTAACATTCGAGAATTCATTGCATAAGAATTTTTAACTGTTTGGTATCAAAAGCAATTAGATAAGTATAAGTCTTTTCATTTCATATATTATGTAAACTAAGAGCTAAAATATTATAAAAAGTCCCCCGAATATTCGAAATTTATCATTTTCATTTCTTGATAACGACATTTTCATTTAAATAATTGAAAAGTCTCCTTACTGAAATGAATCCCCAATAGTACTTCTATTCTGTATTGAAGGCTGCTTCCATAACTCCTTACATTTGAAGCAGCAACTCTGTACTTTGAGGAAGTAGAGCAGGACGGAAGCGCAGTCTTTTTGTTCAAATATTCCAGGTAGTACACAATGGATCTCATGTAACTGAGACTGTTATATGACATACAGGAGCCGGAAACGGAAGTCACAGCTGCCACAAATAGCAATATAACTGACAACGCGGTCATTTTGAATACCTACAAAGACATATAAGTTCCGATACCTGAATCTGTAGTATCAGCTCGAATAGGATGGAACTTGATTCCTGTCACGAGTGCGTTTTCAAACATTCCATTTTTACTTTTTTTTTCAAAGAATGTGAATATTATCAGGCAAAACATTACAAACTTTTTCACTCACTGACAGTTTACAATGTTACAAGAGACAGACAATTTACATTTACATAATGACAAACGGAACAGATTTAGAAAATACAACATATACACGCAAAAGATAAGATATTAGCTTGAGTACAATATACAAATACCCCGCGAAAATGACCACTTATACGTATCAACAACGATATGACATTTCATTGCACGTAGCAACAGTAGACATACTGTTGTGAGTAAACAATATAAATACTAAAGTAGATTAAGAAAATGAATAAACACCATACAAAGAAGAAATTCAAAATCACTTTTAACTTGAACATTTAGATTCAATCGTTCAGAAGCCCTGAGTACGTATCGAGGCTCTGTTTGGATTGATTAACATTTAGATCAGCAAGATCAGCAAAGACAGAGGCTTAAAGCATGCTTTACACATCGCTATAAGTCTAACAGCAATTCAGATCAAAACAACGCACTAAGTGGTCTTCTGTTTCAAATAATTTTGTTCAAAAATATCATTGTAAAAAAATATAAAAGATTGAGGTTAAGTTTAAATGCAAGAATTTTTACCATATCAAGATCTACCCACATGGAAATTTCGAAGAAAATCCAAATACACATATATGAGTTATAACCCTTTACTGGTCATTTTTGTGAATTTATACTTTCTGTCTTACATATTTAAAAAAAAACAGTTTGATATAGAGGTTAAGTTTAAGTTGCAAAAATGATCAGCATGTCAAGGACCAAATATTATATTGAACAGCGTGGAACTTCATTTAGCACTGGGTCAATGCCTTTGCTGGTGGACTGTTAGTCCCCGAGGGTATTCACCAGCCCAGTAGTCAGTACTTCGGTGCTTACCCGTAAGCCGATTCTTTCTGGAACCTTACAATATCTAAATTGTTGTAAGTTGTGTTGAAAACTAAGGAGTATCTCCCTCATGCAAAGCTCTGTCCTTTGCTGATTTTGGCTTTACATTTAGATAATATTGGTTATTTGTTCTCTATCAGTTTTTAATCATCTTTGAGTTTACGGTCTTCCAAACGTTTAGATTTCATCTGCGCTAAAGAGACATAAGTTGTCGAAATGCGAATATGCAGAAATTAAATTCACAGTAACTTAGCATTTGACCTGATGGGAAAATATTTCCTAGATCTCATTTTCAGAAACGTCTGGGCCAGTTGAAAGCAACCTTGGACACAATAATATTTAGTTGGCCCCTTTGAAAAATGTGTAAGGCAAGTCTGCATTACATCTGATGGCGGGGAACATAGTTTCACATTGAACCCTATGTGAAAGCATTCAAAATATTCTACTCTTAAAAAGACAAAGCCAATTGAATCCAAGTTTGGTCACAAAAGTCCTTGGGTGGTCCCCTTTAAAATGTATCTTGCAAGTCCGTACTTCATCCAAGATGGCCTCCTTTCCCCTTAGTTAGACATTGTACCAAATTGGAGAACACATTTTGAGATCTTCTCCTCTGAAACTACTAAGCTTACTTGAACCTTACTTGGTCACAATAGTCCTTAGTTGACTCCCTTTGAAAAATGTGTCCGGTAAGTCTGCATCACATCCAAGATGGCCACCAGGGAACAAAAATTAAAATTGGACCCTATTCAAACTACTGAAAAACTGCAAATCTAATTAGAACTAAACTAGGTGATAATGGTCTTTAGATGGTCCCTTCCAAAAAAGATATCAGGCAGGTCTGTACCTCACCCAAGATGGCTGCCAGGAGGAACTATAACACATTCAAGCCAAAATCACATGTTTTTATGATTTAATTACAAAAATAGCGGCAGAAGTTTTTTGTGCAGAAATATTCTTTTTTTTTACTAAATTTGAACTATATATCAAATAGTTCTAATAATGTACATCAACACATTTTGGGGGTGTCTTTAATTTGAAATATGATATAATTAAAAGTGAACATTTTGATAATGGTGGTAATAAACTTAATGTGAAGAAGAATTTACAAATTCAAAAGTCTTTTGCATAGTTTTCATTCAATCTTAATAGAATGATAATATAATAGAATAATTCGAATAATATGATAGAAATTTACAAATAAAGTTATAATGTAAGCAAATTTCCTGCAACCCTCACAGACTTAATATTTTGGGGGATTCTGCCTTGCAACCATTGACACCTTTCAGTGATAGCAGTTCTTCTAAACAAGTTATGATTACATCAATTTATAAGGACAACCCCTGCCTAATTTTTTTGAATGGGGAACTTGGAATAATTTGATTTCAGTTATTTTATTACGTAGATTATAACGGGAACCATTGTATAAATTATTTGTCAATGTTGGTCAGAAATTAGCTGTAATGGAAAGTGGAGCTTTCAGTTGCCATGGAAATCTAACCATTTAAGAAAAAAAAAGTATTCTGCTGCATAACTTTTATACGATTTCAGCAATAACTAGCCAAAATGTCATTCTGAAAGGGGGCTCTGAATGTTTGATTTAAGTAATTTATATTTCCTAGAATTAAGAAAAAAGTATTTTATTATACATTTTTCAAAATTTTAGTAATATGCAGTAACTAGATTATAGGGGAATTCCTGCCAATTTTTTTTTTTTTGAATGGTGGTCTGAAATGGGTCGAAATTGATAACACATTGAAACACATTCAAAGATCTTCCTCTCAAGAAAAACTTGTCTGAACCGAACTCATTCATAATGGTTCTTGATGGATCCTTCCAATAAAAAGTATCTAAGAGGTCCACACCTCAACTAATATGACTGCCAGCATAAACATAGTTTGACACTTGACTCTTTTGAAAATACATTCGAACTCTCAGAAACTACTTGTCCAGTACTCACAATCGTTCTTAGAAGGTCCACTACAAAATGGTATTCATACCTCATGCAAGATTGACACCAACGAGAACATAGTTTATATTAAATTCAATTGAAAGAACCAATCCGATTTGAACTAAATTTTATCACAAAAGTCCTTGGACGGCCCATTCACAACTAGTGGCTGGCATATCTGCATTAAATCAAAGGTGGTCTGCAGCAGGAAACATAGTTTAACATTAGACCTTGATGCAAAACGTCATTCATATTTCTGTATCAGCTATGGCCCAGATGATCTATACAGGCTATTGAGAGCCTCTTGTTTATAACTATAAACAGTTATGTCAGTAGTGCATGATATGTATACAACAGGTATCCTTATGATATTGTACATATATCTGAGATGTGAATAATACGTTCTATAATTTGAAAATTTAAGTGAAAAATACAGTTTGTGAACAAATGATTTGTCCGGGGAATCCACTAGCCCACCCGTTTTCATGACACTAAGTTTATCTTAGATCATCAAATAAAAAAAAACAATGGGAACACTTACATTAACTGAAAGTATATATTACAGATCACAATCTGCAATAGAATTTTACCATAAACACAAAAAGATAATAGAAAAACGCAAACAACGATTGGAACCATTGACAGCAAGGCTTGGTATTGGTATAAGCAAAATACAGCGGTAGGGTAAATAGTTTTTATAAACATTTAAAATATTCCACCTCATTCGAAAATTAAGCATTGTAGTTAAAAATGTGTACATATCAAATATTCGGTGTTTACAAAATGGGTGGTTTTGTCATACTTGTCTTCTTGTCGGGCAACGGATAACAACGATTGTAAGAACACTTTGCCAGTTAATTTATCTTTGTTGACAATCCCGTATCTATAACATGATAAACATGGATGTAGCGTTGATCGATATATAGCAATCAATTCCTCTCAAACCGGTGCTAGGGTCGTCTTGAACTTACTATGAGGTATGAGCAAAGCTCATTGTTGAGGGCCTCATGGTGACTTCAAGATGAAGAACAACAATAAAAGCGTTGTTCCACTGCTTGCATTTCCATGTAGTTGTAGAGACTTTGTCACGAAACTTTTTCTCATGTGCATTTACTCCATATCCCTTTATTGATTATTGTAATGCTGTGCGAAATTAAAATAGCAAGATGGTTATAATCACTTTATAACTCATTGCTACAATACAATGTTTCTAAGATTATGTCAGTAAGGAAGAGTAACAAGAGAAACATGAATACCAATGTGAAGTGGGCTTTTAAGAGAAAGGCTACAACCACGTAGCAAAGGACCACAGAAGTAATCATTATCATGAGATAGGCTTACACGCAAAAAGAGCAGCATTTGGATTTCTTATCAACATCTTAACCGTGTATATAAAATATTCAAAATTGATTTCATCAAGGAAGCATATTGTAGCTTGGAATTTAACCTAAGTGCTCCTTAAACAATTCATCAGATGATGCTTAAATTATATCAAATAGGAGTTTTAGATAAAAGATGTAAAGCTGTAGATGATGTAAAGAAATTTGAAGTCAGTAATCAAATATTAAATTATTCTTGGCCGAATGGAGACAAACATCAGTCATTCATTTTAAGCTTACCTGTTCAATAGGGTCAGTCTGAACAATTGCCATCACTTGGCGTCCGTCGTCCGTCCGTTTGTTAACTTTCACATTTTCATCAATTCCTCTGAAACCACTGAAACAATCTGAACCAAACTTTACAGGAATGATGTATGGTCCTATACAAAGATTGCCTCATTTCATTCCGATCCGACAAAAACATAGCCGCCAGCGCGGAACTTATATTCAACATTGGACTCTATGCGAGAAAATCATTTTCATCAACTACTCTGAAACCACTGAAGCAAATTCAACCAAAGTTAATATGGATGAAATATGATGGGTCCTTTACAAACATTGCTTATTTCGTTCCAATCCGACAAAAACATGGCTGCGTAACATAGCTTCAAATTTGACTGTTTGTTCATCTTCTTCTATGAAATAACTGAAGCAAATTCAACCAGACTTTACAGGAAAGATGCATGGGGGATCCTTTACAATGAGTGCTCATTTTGTTAAAATCTGACAAAAACATTGTTTCCAGCACAAAACATAGTTTGACATTGGAACTTAAGGGCTAAACATAGTTTTCATCATCCATTTAAGTAAATTTAACTGAACTCTTCTGGAATTATCTAGAAAAGGTCCTCTACACAAATGCTCATTTTTTACCGATTCGGCAAAAAAAAACAACATGGATGCCAGTGCAAAACATAGTTTAACATTGGACCTTATTGGAAAAACTTTCTATTAAGCATTTTGTCAGGTGAGCGATACAAATTTGTCTGAGTCACTACTTTTTATCTGAAACAGATTCCTTACAAAAATGATTCAATACTGTCAAATTTTGATATTGCAGCAATAATCCTATCTGCACCATTCTGATTTTTTCAAGATGCGTTTTGTCTTGGAAAAACATTCATCAAAGATTAACAAGTATTTCCTGGAAGCTACTGAATGAACACGAATGTAAGTAAAATTGTTTTAAGGATAAGATTTATTGAATTTTTGTATTATTCATTTATTATTATTATTATTGTTAGATTATCACTAGTAATGCAGCAGCATCAATTATATTCTGAATATAACCTGTCCATTTAAATTTTGAAAAAAAAGTCACATGCGTATGCTAGTAACTAGTCCAGATTTGAAAGTAAGCAAATCACAAAGGAGAGAAATATCACTGGGATCTACATATGTTTGATATATAACTGTGACAAACAATAATTAGACGCCCAGTGACCGAGCCTGTATCGTTCACCTTGCGAAATGCTTCTAAGCCATGGGTATGCTCCTGCTTGCTGTATGCTTACAGTACGGTTAATTTCAATTAAGTTCAAAAGTTTCAGAGCAGATGGTGAAAATAATGGTTTTGCTACAGCGCTGGTGGCCATGTTTTTCATCAGATAGGAGCGAGCGAAATGAGCAATCTCTTAAGGTAGATCGACACTAATACACGGCACATTCGATTGGCGCATTTGCGAAACACAAGTCGGATGCAGAGTTGACTTGATTTTCAAGCCGGAATATTCCTTTTTTGGTATTTCATTATGACGTCATAATAGATTGACATACAATTTCCCCCGAATTAGCCCCCTTTTCCCGTAATTATTGGCTATTTTGTAAATTATATAAAAATCTCTCTTGATCAACTGGTGACATATAGATTTTTTCAGCTCAACATAAAGCTGAAGTGTATACCTCTGAAATATAAAAAAAAATCAGTCTGATATTTATTTCACATTAGAGCTAAACAATAAGCATGTTCTCACAGTTTCCTATATATTCTTTGTAAACATTGCTGAAAAATACTGAATTTGACCTGATTTTCAAAACACGATAACAGGAAAAGATGATCGGTGACATACGATTTTTATTTTATTTTTGGAACATATAAGTTAAGACCTGCAAAATATACTAAAATAAAAAAATACTGCCTGCCACGCTTGAAGCAGATCATGCTTACCCTTCCGGAACACCTGATGATACCTCAGTTGTTAAAGGGATTCACACTGCTAGTGCTTAAGTTTTGTGGCGTTCTTCTTTATTTTGGTTTATTTGTCTGTGTCATACTGCCTCAATTCGTGTTGGCTGTGAATTGCCGTGATTTTAGAATTCCCACTTTCATCGTTCTTACTTCGGTATTCGTTTGCCGATGTATCCTATAAATTTGGTTGAATTTGCTTCAGTGGTCGCAGAGGACAATATGAAAACGTCATTTTACCATGCGGTCCAATGTTTAAACTATTCTCAACTCTGGCGGCAATGTTTTTGCCGGATCTTACCGAAAGGAACAATCCTTGTAACAGACCTTCCATACATAGTTCCAGTACAGTTTAGTATAATTTTCTTCAATAGTTTCAGAGCAGATGATGAAAAGAATTATTTTTCCATACGGTCCAATATTAAATTATGTTCAGCGATTGTTTTATATCGGATCAGTGCAAAATGAGCAATCTTTGTAAAGGACTTTCCATGCATCATTCCAATGCAGTTTAGTTGAATCTTCTTCCATAGTTTCAGATAATTAAATATCGAAGTTACTGTGAACGATGAAAATGATAAGGCTCTCATTGGGTCCAATGTTAATCTATATTTAGCCCTGACGGCCTTCCTATTAATCGAATTGAAACGAAATGAGCAATCTTTGTAAAGGTCCTCCCATACATAATTCCTGTAAATGTGGTTGAATTAGCTTCAGGTAATGAAAATTTGATTTTTCCTTAGCATCGAATGTTAAAACTCTATTCCGTGCTGGTGGCTATGCTTTTTATCGAATCGAAACAGAAATTAGCAATTTTTATATAGGACTCCCAATAATCATTCCTGAAAAGGTTGATTGAATTTGCTTAAGAGGTTCCAGAGAAAAAGATGAAATATGATTTCCCTATAGGTTTCAATGTTAAAACTATCTTCACTGCTGGATGTCATGTTTTTTATAGAAGATGAAAATGTGAAAAGCTCACGGACGGACGGACGGAAAATGGCAATTGCTCACACTGACCGTCAGGGTTAGGTGAGCTAAAAGAATCAACAGTACCTATAGAAATTCCTCGTACAAACTTGAAAACGTAGTTTTGACATGTATCATACAAAGTATGAAAATTTGATAAATTTTGAAATCTCAAAATAATATTCTTGGTCTATTGTCTCTTTTTCTAGACAATATTGATTCGAAACAAATGTGTGAATTTTTATTTTTTGAAAGAAAATAGGCAGAAATCACTTCTATTGAAATGTACAGTATACATCCCTTGCTACACATTTGCTCTTTAAATAACAAAAGGCCGAAGTTACTGTAAATTTAGTTTAAGCAAGGATTTTCAACATAAGGCCAAGACAAGTTATTTCTATGTTTGGCTCAGCGCGCGCATTGAAAATGTGTAGTTTTATAACAAAACAAACAAGGGATATTTTTCGTTTTTGCGATTAAAAGGTAGTGTAACTGTTGATTAAGAAGACCACAAATATACGATAAGAAAAAAATTCAAAAGGACTGAGTCATAATCGTAAATGAAAATAAAGGGCTACGCCGGGCACATCATGATACGACCGCAGCATGTCGAACACTGAAATTTGAACAAGTGTAATTCAGAAAGAATGAGGACAAAGTAAAGAGCTTGACCCAGTAATTGAGCTTGACCCAGGTGAACACAAACTCAGGAAAATAAAAATTAGCAATCATGATTCCTTATATAGATTGGAAATGGTAAGAGGTTTATCAAATTGGTCAACATATACTACTTAAACTATATTGTAAGAGGAATCCAAAGGAACGAAAAACGTGAGAATTTAGAATTAAAATTAAAAAAAATAAAAGGTTCTATACATTTTGAAAATTGTAATTTCAGTCCCTTTGACCATTTATAGCTAAGAAATGGTAAGAGCTACGAAAAAATATTTTGACATACTATCATAAGCTTTAGAGGACTCCAAAACAAAATAAAAAAGTCTAATGAAATCTGATGAAAAAATTCACTTATTTCGAAAAATTGCAATTTTGGCCCCTTTGACCCCTTGTAGCTCAGAAACAGTAAGAGCTACTCAAAATCCGTTGGCACATCACTAAAAGCTTACTAGTATATCAAGAGGAATCCAAAGAAAAAAATCCCATCGAAATCCGATGAAAAATAAATATTTGACATATGTAGAAAAATTGCAATTTTAGCCCCTTTGACCCCTTGTAGCTCCGAAACGGTAAGAGCTACACCAAATTTGTTGACATACTACTGAAAACTTAGATCAAGAGAAATTCAAAGCAAGAAAACCATCGAAATCTGATGAAAAATAGTTTTTTTTAGATAATCAGCAAACTCGCCATTTTGGCCCGTTCGGTCCCTCATAGCTGGGAAATGAAACACGTTACAAAATATCTAATAGTAGACCGCTATATTAATTTTCATAAGGAATCCATTGAGGAAAAACTGCATCAAAATCGATTTTTTTGAGAGAGAGAGATTCGCCCATGTAGGGCCCATTTATCTCGTGAGCAGTATCCATTACATACTGCAGATGAAACACACTGAAACAAACCTTATCCAAATCCAATAAATAATCAAGATTCTACAGTCAAATGTGTGGAAACACCAAATTTTACCCCTTTATGGCCCCTTTCACTAAAGGACTCGAAATTAAAACCTCAGTTTACGCGTGAGCCAACATACATCATACTGAAATTTAAAAAAGATCCGTCCTCCAGAAGCAAAGTTATGCTGTCCACAGCCGTGGACGACGCGGACGACGCCGACGACGCCAACGCAATACCATTATACGACCGCAAAATTTTTGCAGTCGTATAAAAAATGAGCAACAATGAAAAATATCTTCACTGCATAATGATAATGAAAATGGGTCACAACAAAATGTGTTATTTTAAAAGATTTTGTTCTGGTTTTTATTTGTTTTTTGTTTGTTTGCCCCATACCCTACTACATTTCAAAAATAAAGTTGACGCCAAACAGAGAATTAAATTGGTTTGGCCTAAAAAATAATGTATACCATTGTTTTTACCACTACAGAAGACTACCAATACTAATTTAGACACTGCTTTGTCTATTTACCTCTTGGACGTTGGCTCTTGACTTGATGAAAATGGTCATCTCAGTACTAAAATTTATGTCAAAAGGGACGATTTTCAAAATTATCAATTTCCTTAACGTAGCAGTAATATTCCAGCTTCTCCTGCTTACGGAATGTATGTTTCACAGTTAATTTGTTACGCGAGAGCTAGCACAAATTATATAGACTTTCTCATTAGACATAGGTATCTCTGTGACTGCCTTATTAATCAAGGCTTCAAAAAAAATCTGTCGCATACGATCATTAAAAAAGTTATTTAATAGATATCAGTCCTTTGAGGAAAAATTTGAAGTTTCGGTCCGAACTCTGATTCAAGATTCTGTTTTTACTTAGTACTAAGATGATCATTTATTTTAGCCGTCTACGACCTTCCAATAGCAATTGTAATAGGATGCCATGAAACCGGTTTAACCCACCATTTCTTTTGAAATACCTGTACTTAGTCAGGACCATTGCAGTTTATTGGTGCTTTAGTTATCTGTGTTGAAACATGTATTGTTATTGGTTTTGTCTTAGGGTTAGAAAATGACATTTACCAATCAGTCACTCAAAAGATCATTCACAACATTATTTTCACCTAGTACTGGGATAAGCATTTCACTGTCTACGACCTTTCAATAGCAATTGCTGTTGAGTTGCTTCTGGACACTACCGCAATGGAAGGGGAGATTCGGCATGCCATAAAAACGGGTGAAGCTACCATTTCTTTTGAAATGCTTGTACCAAGTCAGCACCATTGCGGTCGACAATTTTGCCAGTGGTTTCCACCTGATTTGTCTTTTTTCTCACGGACTTCGGCTCGTGACAACTCATTTCCGTAATTATGTTATTACCCCCATTTTGTTAAATAATTTTTTATTATTACCCCCACTTACTATAACAATGTCGATACCTCTGCTGATCTGGAGTAGATTTATTTCTCAGAAGGTATTGCTATTTGGTAGCCTTTTTTAAGCATTATGAATAGCAAATTCATTAAGACATCATGCCGGATAGGACATCCATCTCAGCGAATGAGTGCAGTCATGAGTATGTCTCCAAATCAAGTTTCAGTGATAATACTGATATGGCTTATATTCAGTTAGAGAGTAAATTCGAATAAAACTCAAATGACTAACCATGCTCAGTCAAACTTAATGAGGTTCTTTTATTTCCTATTAATCACACTCCAACAATGTCTACTTGCACACCAAAATATGGTAAAAATCCAGATGCAAAATGTGATATTCAAATCACCAATACTAAATTTATCAGTAACCGGTAAAACTAATAAAACACATCATATGACCCTCTGGATTGTTCGAGCGAAAATTCTGTCAACAGTATTGAATTTACATTATGTGGGCTTTTGTATGCACGTGTTTGTATGTGGGTGAAAATCTTTACGATCACGCGTGACTTCAATGTTCTTCATAATCATTATCAGTGGCTTAACATGCGAGTTCGTATAATTGAAATACAACCATACGAACATCCAAAATCTTAGTACACCTTATCGCATTGATAGAATTTTGGATAAAAGAGTTGCTGCAATTCCTAATGGTTGTATTAACAATATCAAAGGTATAGGAAATTCATAACGTCCTCGGTGTAGTGATGTTAATGTGATGAACTTTTTCAATATCAGCCAAAGATCTAGACGCATACATGATCATAAACATAATAAATCATCCAGAACATCATCTTCTTCTAATGGCACGACCAACAGATCTGTTTCTGATTTATTCAATGACCTGCTAAGTAGTTTGTGTTCATCTTTGGGTGTTCATCATGTTCGTACATCACTTATTTCTCTCCGTGTTCACGTTTTAAAAACACTTATGAAATTTTGACACGAGAAAGGAGGCGTAGATATTTTCATCCCGGAGTCATACTTAGCAGTATTAACGCTTATGTAGCGTCCTTTCGTCTATTCAAACCTGTAAAAATCACACCTCTTCACAACGATAATAGCAAACATTCATATTACGTTTCCTAACAAGAGGATAGATGCTATTAACATCAGCAATATTTTGCATCTTCTAAAATCTGTCCTTATTTCAAAGATAAATCCAAATCTATAATATCCTTCTTCTTTACCAAGACCATTATCGGGAGAATTTTTAACTACAAAATGGCATTGCAGCACCTAGATATTAAGAATTTTTACATGCTACTTTTTCGCCTTTCCTTTTGTTCACAACCCCTCTGAACATGTCATTACCGGCGATCTTATGGGCATTTAAAACGAATTTCTACGAATGGTGGTCTCTATTGGTCTGAAATTCCGAAAACCACAGCGTATAAATAGGAATTTGAATTTTTAGATAGCTGTGGACACTGTTGAACAATACACCAGAGCGTGTGTTAAGAATGAGACGCTCGAAACCTTGTCAGATTGGGTAAGATCCATTAGATCTTTTATGCAGAATCGTGTAAACAAGCTATGCAGATGTGTTAACAATAGACTCAAGTCATTATTTGAAGATCTTGAAGCCAGTAATTGCCTTTCTACATTATATGACAAACGTGTTGTTCATACAGCGAAAGCTTCTTATAACATCGTTTTTGTATGAAAAGCACATTATTATATCTGCCTCAGTAAAAACTAAGCATTGATCACAATACACCAGGTAGTGCTACATACAAAAGAATTTTATTTGACAAAGATGAAATTCTTTGAAGTAACGGGTCATTCATGTCCTCTTTGAATATTCAAACTAAAAATAACAATCAAGACCTTCCATACCTATACCTGATAGCTAAATCACACAAAATTCCATATAAGGAAAGATTCATCGCTGGATCTTCATCTTATTCAAATACTGAACTTTCTATTGAACTAGCTAAGATTTTGTCTGCAGTTAAAGAAAGGAATCAAGCATATTGGGAACTATTCAAGTCCGAATTGACATATATCACATTTAAATACTTCAGAATTCGAAGGATTTATTTGAAGATCTTAAATTCCGTTTATTTTCCCAAATACATCCTCTCAAAACATTTGATTTTTCCACTCAGTATACCTCACTTCTTCGATTTTATTGAATTTGCAAAATTTCGTTTAAAACTAAGGACTATCTTCCTCATGCATAGCTCTGTCCTTAGCTGAATTTGGCTTTTCTATTTAGAACCTTTTTGGTTATTTGTTCTCTATCAGCTTTTACACGTTTTTGGTAAATGGATTTCCAAATATTTTGGTTTTATCTGCACAGATGAGACATAAGTTGTCGGAATGCGCATATGCAGAAAAAAATTAACAGTAAGATTGGTATTTTTGTTATTTCTTCATGATAAACTAAAATCACGAATCAAAAATATACGAATTAAAAAAGACTCTCCCGATTCTAAAAAACTGTTGTATTAGGTTATAAATCCAAATATTTTTCAAAAACCAATCTAAAGGAAAAGTATGTTACGATGAGAAAAAAGTGTGCGGTATGCTAGATTTTCTTCTGGATAATGTATTAGACATAAACGGAGGTGTCATTTATCAACAGCAAGTAAGTATACCAATTGGAACGAATGAATTGTGCTCCTCTACTCGCTAACTTGTTTTTATATTCCTACAATACAACGACAGTAGAATACCGAAGGAACAAAGCACAAGATTACACAAATCAAAGTCCAGAGACAAGGCAAAAGCAAGAACACCAAAAGACGGAAGACCAAAGACACCAGACTAAATTTCTTTAGGGACTCCTTAAAAAATCATAAAAAGATGCCAAATCCCTCAATTTCACTTATAGACATATTGATGATTTGCTTTCAATTTATAAAAAAATCTATTTAAAAATGGATCCCATCAATATATCTTCCAGAACTTAAGATAAAAGAAACGCTGGAAATCACTAGATCTTCATCTTATTTTATTTACATTTCGAATTTGACGAAAATGGTCATCTCAGTACTAACTTTTTCGACAAAAGGGGCGATTTTAATTTCAATATCCCTAATATGTACAGTAATATTCCAACTTCTCCTGCTCAAGGAGTGTTTGTTTCACAGTTACTTCGTTTCGCAAGAGCTATCACAAATTATACAGGCTTTCTCATAAGACATAGTTATCTCAGTGATCGCCTTATTAATCAAGGCTTCAAACAAGCTTGTTCTGACGAAATCGTCAGTGGAGTTCAAGCCCGAAAAGAAAATGGAAAAGTACACTTAGTAAAGCAAGAATAATGTCATAAAATAATGAAACAAATATAGTCCGGCAAGTATGGTCAATAAATGGATTTATAGACCTGACTAGGGTATATTGACCTCAGACTGCGTCCTCGGTCAATATGTTCTAGTCAGGTGAGATATAAATCCATATATTGACATCATCTTCTGGCTATATTTTTATAATGTTACAAGTGACAATCGATCTGTTGACTGCTGATGATCTGTTGCCCCACGTCCTGCTTTACATTGGTCAACAACGTCACATGGTTACGCATGACATCTGCTGTTTACGATTTCAAGATGTTTCAGCCTTAAAATATTTTGGCCATGTGCAATTACCGACCTGGACGTTTCGGCCATTACATAAATATGTTCCGCTTGAAACCTTATTTACATTAATAATATAAATTAAGCTAAACATAAGAGACTAGTGATGGATATCACAGGTTTGTTAACTCTCAGTATTACCAAGTAAAAATCTTAGACGGTTGCAGAAACTACTGTTTGCCTTAGTTTAGGCTCAGGCTCGCGATTAGATTAAGAGGTGTGTACAATTGACAACCGTCATTTATTTTTAAAAAGAATGCTCAATAAAAGTTCAAAGAATTTATTTTGAAACCAATCTGGAACGAATATATCTCAGAACCAATCAAACAACCTATAAAAAAAGTATCACAAATTTATTATATTGTTTTCAAATGAAAGGCCCTGTCACACTATAACGTTCTAGCCAACGTGTGCCGACGTTCGATAAATTTTATAAGAACGTTACCACACGCCGAAGAAATTGAAGAAATTCTCTTGTATAACGCATTCACAGCGTCAGGCTTACGGCCTACAACGCACGGAAAACTTATCCATAACTTGTACGCAACGCTCACAAAACGTGTAACAGCGTATGACAACGTTGCAAAGGCTTTTGACGTCTACCGAACATATCAATAACGGTCTTCTGGCATTCATAGAGCGTCTGTATAGCGTTTTGAGCGTTCTTTGTTAGATCAGGCTGAAATTCTTCATCTCAATGATATTTGCAAATGCAGAAATGGATAGAAATGCGACCAAAAATGCGACAGATTTGCAGGAGGGATAGGTCCCTCAAAAATAAAAAGAAATATTTCCAAATCAATATGTCAGTATGATACTGAAATAAATCAGCTATTTGGGTTATTGGATGTGGTTTGTTTCCATTGATTTATTAACTTTTTTTACCTTTTCGGGGCCATTTAGGGCTTACTATATGGTGTGAGGTTCCTCACTGTGTTGAAAACCATATGGTGACCCCTAGATGTTTTGTTTTTGGTCGTTTTAACCTGGATATGGGATGTTGTCTCCTTGACATTTACCCCATTTCCTTTCTTTTTCATATTTACATTACTTTGGAATTTTGTCTTGCTCTTTAACCATTATTTTTTTATTATAAAACATCGGTTCATACGTTACTCCTTAGTTACAAGGACGCCCGGTTTGCGTTCTCTTCACGTTTAAAACAACTTTCGAGAAACTACTACATATCGCACGCATTGCGTGCATAACGAACATCTAGCGTTCGTCTAACATCTTCATAACTTATCAACAACACGTTGGCGAACGTCGTAAAATTTTGAGCATGTTCAAAATTTCCCGACGCACCCAACGTTCAACAACGCACGCCAACGTGTGTCGACGTGTTTGTAACGTGTTACAAACGTGTCCCCAACTTATACAACGCACACCAGCGTATACGAAAATATTCTCAAACGCTGGGCACACGTTGTGCTGTGCGTTATAGTGTGACAGGGTCATAAACAAACAATTATTACTTCTATAAAAAATTCATTAAATGTTCACCAACATTTATTGTCCAATTAATAAAAATATCTGCACACTGCATAATAAAATGAAAAAGACATATACTGCTTTCATTTAATGTAAATATGGCCGAAATGTCCAAGTCCGAAGTTACACTATTGCCAAAATGTCCTGTTTACATGGAGGTATAACAAATAGTTATAGACTTGGTTTCTCGGACAACAGCTATTTTGTTAGACACTCAAAGCAAACTGTTGCCTTCTGCCTATCGTCCTCGTGCAACAGTTCTTCATGTTGAAATCTGGACACCCTGTACTGTAGTTGTTTTGTCTTACTGTTGGTTTATTGTCTCAGGGGCATTCTCCCGATCTCTTTCTAGTTTTCAACATTTGATCAAGTTTCGTTAATGTATCCTTTAGTTTTAAAAGGGTTAATAAAGCATTCAATTTTTGGACTCTGTGCTGTACGAGCACTGTCTCTGTTTAATTTTATCTGGGCTTTGGGGGGGTGCAAACACAATGCAGTAGACGGTTTGCTGCAAATCAGTGTCGACTTGCATGTGTGATTTGTGTGAATGAAATGGTTATGTAAGTTTTGTTTGAAGTGATGGAGAAGATACATGTAAAACAGTGAATAATAAGATGTTAACTAAGATTAAAAATAAAATTCATCCATTGATGGAAATGCATCATCGAAGCAATCAGGTTTTCTTATAATACATGTTTGAGATGGCCAAATTTTATATCATTTCCTTCCGTTTCCGATATGTTCCGAATTGAGACGTCCGATATACAACCTGAGTGGGTATACATGTAAATCCGCCGTTAAAAATAGTCCACGGTTAATCAGTTAATAACATTTGATTATCGTATATTCGAATGTTCTTTTCAAAAAGGTCTCGAGACTATTTATTAAAGATTTAATTTCAATTCGAATAAGTGTTCTACACTTACTGACAACAAACTTAACATCGTTTTAGATAGATTCAAGCCCTCGTGGGCTTGAATAAAAAGTCCGCGTCTTTAACAGATATCCGTCCATGTGGAAAATTTTGAAGTTTCGGTCTGAAATGTGTGATTCAGGATTCATTTTTTTAACTTAATACTGGGATAAACATTACTTTTTACTGTCTGCAACCTTTCAATAACAATTGTTGAGTTGCTATCGGACACTACCGTAATGGAAGGGGGGGGGGGGGGATGGTGGCGCGCCATAGTTTAGCTCTTTTTTTTCTTCTTGAAATGTCTGTACCAAGTCAGAACAATTGCGGTTGACGATATTTCCGGTCATTTTGCATCTGCTTTGTCTATTTGCCTCTTGGACTTTGGCTCTTGATAATGTGTTTGTTATTACTTCCATTTATATTAAATAACAAAATAACGAAGGTTACTTTGAATTTAATTTCTGGCATATGGCATATTTGACAACTTATGACTCTTAAGTGCAGATCAAAGAAAGCATCACACAAAATTCACATTTGAAAAACAAATTTTCACTCTCACGGTTTGATTAGTATTAACTTTGAGTATTTGTAAAGTAGATAATGATTCTTAATATAAAAAAATAGTAGTTCTAGTAAGTATTTGATGTGTACGGAAGCGTATTAGTGCCACACAAACTTTTTTTTATTTTGCGTTATAACGCAAAGTTTGCGTTATTTCGTAAACATGTGTCTTCTTTCCTTTAAATTTTTTTATACATGGTTATAATTTTTTCAAAAACGGTCAAAAACATGCCATCAACTCAAATGTACGGGTGGCGAATGATTTTATGAGTTAATGAGTTAACTACCCGTTACGGTGTTTTAGAATTGTGAAAACCCTACATTCATTTTATAGCTTTGTTTTGCTATCCAGCAAACATCGGCATAATCTTGAAAGTTTTTTAAAGTTCAAATTTTTAATAGGTTTCAAAAAAATCTTTTGACAAAAACAAATGAACCTGCAAGTCATGGCAATCGATCACTTGATTTTTTAGGCAAGCATACTAGGTTCAAAAGTACGATTTGAAAAGAAAAAGAATTCACTGCAAAGCTCATATTTAATGAAGAAGAAGTATTATAGCGGAGACCATTGACTGTTGTGCTAATATAAATGTTTGCACCTTTTGACGGTTACAGATTTTCTAGATTTAAAATGATTAAATAATGCTTCTTATAAATAAGAAAAATTTCACTTACAGATTCTTTATATTTCTTTGGTCTTTATTGGATATCAGTTGATTGCATGTTTTGTTTATGTTAATGTTTTACTTATTTACAGGTTATATCATTAAAATGAAATCCTTACCTACATTAATAGATAAATCGTGTCGTATTACTTTACTTGCCTGCTGCAATGACTAAAGATCATTTGAGTTAAATTGTAATGTGCAACATTTTTTTTAAAACCAATACACACACAGAACAATACTTTTGTTCATGTTCATAATCTTATGGGGCGAAATAACAATTGAAATTCATTCTTTCCGCTGTATAATTCAAAAGAACGTATTTATATTTTTGATGCAAATGTTTACATATCGATAAGAAACATCATAATCATTGTCGTCATAATCAATACTAAACAAATCAAGTGCAACCAAAGAAAAAAAAATGAACCAAAGTACAAAAAGCACTCAATATGGGAAGAATGTCAGGCTAAGTTATTATGTTTTATATTTCAGTCTACAAACAATCGCTTTTCAAGATCTTTAACCAACGACGTAATTTTTTTTTATTCAATTGCAGAGTATATGAGCCTTGGGAATGTCTTTATCACACTCCATCTAATTATATTTATTACATACTTAGCGAAGATATGTTCTGTTTTGCATATGTAATACAGCCGGAAGTTAACAGTTCATATTACATACCCAGTCCGATATTGCCATATCAGACCGGTGATATGGCTATTTCGGCCCGGGTGTGATGATAACTCCTAATTGGAAGTATATAATACACAGATTAAGACATGGCCTTTTCCATATCAGCACGGTTATCATCCCTCGACCCATATCAGCCCTTGGCTGCCGCCTCGGGCTGATATGGAGGTCTCGGGATGATAACCGTGCTGATATGGAAAAGGTCATGTATTAATCTCTATATATCTACACTAGAGATACAAATGTTGTCGAAAAGGCCTTCTACAGAGACTAATCTTACAATTACTGGGTATTTAGTTATGTAGAGTAAGTAAGAACCGAAACGTCAGACTAAAACAAATATAAATACAGCATTGTTGTTAAATCTTTACTTCTGGTTTTTGTTGGCAAAAATATTGATCATCTCCTAAATGCTTTACACCATAACTAAATTTAAACAATTTTTCATATTGGCAGTATTTGGCATTGCACAATATCATGTTCTTCTTTCATAATTGATGATGTTGTTATACCAAATCTATTTAGAAGTATTTCAATTGAAATTTCATATGTAAGAAGGCTTGATATAATAATCAACGGAAATTATGATCTTAGCTAGCGGTCAGTAACTGCGAGCATTTGTCCGGACAGTACCTGTATGTTTTGTCTTCATGTTTTATGTACTTCATTGTAAGGGTACTCGTCTTGATAAGTTGGACTTTTTTCTAGTTTGATTTTTACTGTGAGTCTTTTTGTGTATTTATTTTTAGCCATTCACCACACATAGGGGGAGGGTTTGGATCCAAGAAAACGAGTTTAACCCCACCGCAATTTTTGCGCATGTCCCAAGTCAGGAATATGTTGGTCATTGGCTTGTCCTTGTCTTCTTATAAAATTTCAGTTTCTTGATATTTGGGTTATTGGATGTGGTTTGTTTCCATTGATTTATTCACTTTTTTACCTTTTCGGGGCCATTTAGGGCTTACTATATGGTGTGAGGTTCCTCATTGTGTTGAAGACCATATGGTGACTCCTAGATGTTTTGTTTTTGGTCGTTTTAACTGGATATGGGATGTTGTCTTCTTGACATTTACCCCATTTCCTTTCTTTTTCATAAATAATCAAAGGGCCATTGAAATTTCGAAAAAATAAAGAAAAAAAGACATAACATGAGTACGACACAGAAATAAACAATGAAGACACACACATACAGAGATGAACAACACGCATCCACTAAAAAACCATGGGTGAGATCAGATGCACCGGTAGAGTAAACATCTCATGCTTCTTATGTGACACCCGCCGTGTTGAACACGTCAAATCCGGTAGCAAAATGAAATCGAGTAGGTAGAGTGAACAGCAATTAAACCATTAAAGGGAGAGATTTGTTGTTATCTGGGAAACAGAGAAACAGATATCCCATAGCGGCCCACAAGATCGTGATGTCGACCGTAAAACTTCTGCAGTTATGACTTCAAGTTATGGGTAACATACCCTTGTCTAAGTAGCCTATTTGTGAACAAAAGAGCCCCATCAAGGAAGTCACTGTATCGATCGCAGGCCCCTGGGTAGCATATTAGTTTGGAGATGTAAACTCCGTATGCTGGTACTGTTGCAATGTTTCTACAAAGAAAAGTGGACTATTGTAAAGGTGAAGTCATCGCAAATGTCGGACAGCTTAGTATGTAGTCAACCTTATTTGTCGATTTCAAGGTAAAGGTCAAGGAATGACACTGATGTGGAAGTGTCTGTAGTATCAATAATATCGGGCTCCTTTGGATAGATCAGATGTGGAAAATCACCAAAGCGAGGGCTGCTTAATGACAAAATATCATCTATATAACGGAAGCGAAAATTAAAGGATTGAGCTAGTTTTTTTATCTTTATTTGAAGAAGCTCTTCGATGAATTCAGCCTCATAAGGGTGGAGAAACAGATTGGCTAGAAGAGGTGCATAGTTTGTGCCCATAAGAATGCAAATAGTCTGTTGAAAAACGAGTCCTCCAAACTTGACAAATTAATTGTCAACCAGAAACTGTAACATTTTAATTATTTCTTCTTCTGTATACTTTTTATCCGATTCAGAGTCAATGTAAGCTTGTTCTCTTCTTATAACAATATACCTATAACTTCGTTCACAGTTCTTTCTGGACATCTATGAATCAGATCTTTTAGTCGAGGTTTTAATTCTTCATAAGGAATGGTAGTATAAAGTTTGGAGAAGTAAAACGTTTTAATGCTGTAACAGGGTGAAAATGATCTAGAGTTTAAGATGTCAAGTAGATCATCAGAGTTTTTCAATATCCACATTTCATTTACACCGCTTCTTGAAAAGCAAGTATCACAATACTTTTGAAGGCCCTCTTTCACAGCTGTCAAGATAGATGTTCAGAGATTAGATTGGGGTTTTGTAGAACATTTGGCAGATCAGGTGATGTATCGTTGTTTGTAAGGGCATTTATGGAATTTGGTACACAGTACAAAGAGGGGAGAAGACTGACCATCATTGATACATGTACTTCGATATCATAACAAGAAAAAGAACTAGATTTGCAATTGCAAGCAATAGCTGATGTCGCCCCCTAGCAGCCAATGTGATGATTCCATCTTGTTCGAAGCGTCAAAATCTACCTAGAAATCAATTTTCGTTGAAATCGGACAAAGTTGAAATTTTGACGTATTTCGGCAGCCATCTTGAAAATGGCAGCCATTTTGAAAATTTTTGCCGGTGCATGCACATCTTCTTATGGTGGTCCAACTTTGTACCAAGTATGAATGAATTCTGTCCAGGCATCTTTGAGAAAATAGCCGGACAATATATGTGGAAGAAAGAAAGAAGGAATAATGAAAAATAATGACAAAGAAACAGACCAAAAACAATATGTCGTCCCTACTACGTCGGGGTGACATAAAGGAAGTAAATTGTTATTTCCTTCGTAGCAAGAAGTTAGGGTCCAGAACCAAATAGCATCAGTGAGTGAAACGTAAATGTTAGTAACTCGATCAAAAGAGATATCAAATAAAGGGTATTTAAGAAATTGTTTAGAATGCCATGAAATTAAAAAAAATGTTTTGTTGTATTGGTTCAGTTTTGTTCAATAATTTATAGTGCGTTTAGATAAATGTTACATCGATAATATAGTAACAATATATCGAAAAGTGATAATCTCTGTATATGCGATGTATTTGAATGGGTGGTGGTGCATTATTTACCATCAAAATTACTAAATATGTTGTAATTCTGTGTGTTAAGAATGCCAGTCTTGTTTTCCAGCTTCACATCAACAATACTTACAATAAATAATTTAGACTGTCTTGAATTTGTTCTAAAGTGTATAAACAGTATATCGTGTTGAGTTTACAATTTACTCAAGATTTTTTCGTGTATTGCAGATGTGACGTAAGCAAACGAAATATATATGCCTTTACTCTATATATCATATCCTCATATTCTATATTACAGATCATCAGTATTCTCTTTTTGTATGTGTTTTTGTTTGTTTCTTGGGGAGGTGTTTAGATTGCTTTTTTTCGAGATTTACAAAAGTATTATACTTAAACTGAAGAAAAATATCAGGAAAATCTTAGGAATAACAAGACGTTCAATTAAATTTTGGCTAAAAATTATATTTGAAATAAAAGAATGCAAACAAGCCTAGATATTTTCATAGATTTTGCATTAGAAATTACAAGGAACAAGGATTCCATTACAAATATAGACCGCTATTTCCGATGTTTGCAGTGGAACAAGTAAAGAAAGATTTCGGAAAAGCAAATCAACGAAATTTCAAACAGACAGTATCCATATGACCCAGCGGATGATAACCATCCAGACACAAACGCACAAATCTATTGAAATTATGCAATACTGAAGTATGGAAAAAATATAAATGGGGGTAATAACAAAATTACCGAACATAGTTGTCAAGAGCCGAAGTCCCTGAGACAAAAAGACAAATCAGCTGGAAACATCCGGAAAAAAATGTCGACCGCAATGGTCCTGACTTGGTACAGGCATTTCAAAGGAAATGGTGAGTTTAACCGGTTTTATTGCATGCCAAACCTCCCCTTCCATTCCAAAAGGGGCCAAACAAACATTTTGTAAGATAGACAAAAACTAGACTTTAGTATTGGTGGTGAAAAAAAAATAATTAAAAGAGAAAACAGTATATAAAAATGATAAAATCAAAGACATAATTTATGCAATCAAGGAATATGGAGTAAATGCACATGAGACAAAGTCTTTACTAGAACATGGTAAAATAAAGCAATGACACAAAACTTTTACTGTTGTTCATCATCTTGATGTCGCCATGAGGCTACATCCATGACTTATTCAGTATTGGTTGACGGTACAGCAATCATCTAAGGAGAAAGAATTAAAAGCTGATTCTATATATAAGTTTTTCATCTGAAAATTTCTATTGCATAGTCATTAAACTATAAGAAAACAGTTTTTAACAGATAGTTTTATTTGCAATTCTCAGTCTCAGTATGGGTTTCCCTTTCTGTTTCTTCAGTAATCAGGACAAGTTTTAACCTAGAATTAACAATATATATATATATATATATGTAATTTAGCTATGAATTACTTTTCTGCTATTTTTGGCAGTAGGTATTCTATCATATTAAGAGATGAATTGTAGGTAATATAAAATCCTTAGAACATAATGTACATTTTCTTTAATATTCAACCTGGTAACCAGTGCCTAATTTCTACTTGTGGCATAGTGAGAAGAGGTTGTCATGCATTTGACTTTAATTTTTGGGTAATAAAGTAGATAATAAAGTAAAGAACGCAGTTTCTCTAATTCTTATACCGTTCTTGTTAATTTCATTCTATAGGTGATCAAAGATCAAAGTGTTCTCCAACATGTGCATTTAGTGATCTCGCGATTTCATTTGTTAAAATTTAATAATGACGTCATGTTTGTTTGCCGTTTTTTCGACTTTGCCTTTGTGACGACAGAAATGATGACGTCACGCTAAAGGAACACATTTTTTTCGGAGCAGAAGAAAAGGGGTTCATCTACATGTCAAGTGTCATCTTAAAAATCATATTAACAGAAACAAATTTTACAGCTGAATTTCGTGAAATACGATATTTCTCCGCCCTCGCCAGTTAAATTTTCAAACATTTGAAACGCTCCGCAAGCTTTGCATTTTGAAAATTAGAAAATGTAACGAATTCAAGTGGAGAAATGTCGTATCGTACTCAATGCAGTTGTAAAATCTTAGTTTTCCTCTTGAAAACTGGTGGGCAACAGTGCATATAATGTGTTGAAACAAAACTGAATCTTGAAATGTATAATAAAGTTTAACTTTCTTGTTGGTAATTATATTTATTAGATTTTCAGGCCAGATTTAACTTACTGCTGTTTCTGTTCATAATTTATGTAATTACTTTTGACTTAATGAGTCGTTGAGGGAGTATCAAATTTAGGTGGTTTCAAATTTAAACAAAACTGTACATGGCTTACTTTTTGCACATGGATATTATTTTTCTTTTCATTTAGTAGATAAAGCTTTTCTTTATCTCGCGAGGCATGGTAAGGGTAGATAAAGAAGAGCTTTATTTCATTTATTACATTAATACACTTTTCAAAGTTATCTGTATCTCTCGTTAAAAGCTTTAATCATTACTTCCATATAGGATCACCCTTTCTCTAACTCTTATGTTGTTTTCGATAGATTTCAGGTCATAGGAGATCAAAATGTTAACCAACATGTGCATAAAATGTATTCTCGTTACTTCATTGGTTAAAATTCAATTATGACGTTAAATATGTTTGCCGTTTTCCGACTTTACCATTGTGATGTCATAAAAAAGGCGACCATGCCTAATGATGTCACTCTCAAACAACACATTTATTTCGGTTCATCAGAAAAGGGGGCATGTTTTATCCAAAATCTCCTTGAAATCAATAGAGAAATAAAATCTACAACCGTACCTCTTGAGAAACGACATTTCTGCATTCTCGATAGTTAAATTTTCAAATATTTTAAACGCTCGGCAAGCCTCGTGTTGAAAATTTAAAAAATTAAGTATCTCTAGTGTAGAAATGTCGTTTCTCGCTTGATGTGATTAAACAAGCCATTATGTATGATGAAATCAATTTGAATACGCTATAATTTCTGTAATATCTACAGAATGCAGGCTAAGCCCTTTAGTTTTGGTAGTAAAAAGATAATAAAGTTAGAGTTCATGAAAAATAACGTTGTGTGTGATGACAATTATTTGTCTTTTTCATCCAAGAATCTGCACATGAACATAATTACATTTGATAATCACTAAAATGTAAGAATTGTTATTTTATAGTTGTTTTAAGACTACAATCTGGAAAATTTCGGGTTTCACTTTGTCTTTTGTAGATCTATATCTGAAATATGTAAAGTATTTGAAAATTGTTATCTTTATGTCTGTGCTTTGGTGTTTATCGAATTAAATCCTTTATGAATAAAATTGAATAAAATACACACAGGACAATTTTGAGGATTTCCTTCGAATATACGTTCCAAATAATAACACTGTTCTATAAACAGTCTCTGTACATTTCATCCGTATCCCCTGTTACGGAATGCACGACTAGTTAACAGAACAGGGCAGAACCTTGACGGGATCGTTGTACCGTCAAGGGGATTTGTTAACAACATGGAAGTGCAATAAAATTTTGTTATTATCTTAAAAAAAAAAAAAAAAAAAAAAAAAAAAAAAAGACTAAATAATCAGAGAACATTCAGGTTACGGCAAAAACTGAAAACATCAATCCATTTTTGGTTTTGCTCAATTTGACCTTCAACAATCTTATTACATTTGAACATGGATTCTCCGTAAGGAAACGCTATGTCACAGATTTAGGTGATGCTGAAATTTACTCATGACTCACAAACATAATACTTTTTTTTATTACTGACCTCCGTTGCCATGGAAATCATGGCGTCAAATTCGTGCTATTTCAAAACTCTAAAATATGTACTTTGCAAAGCCGATTCTTTTTTCAAGAAAAACTAATACATTTCACATATAACTTTTTATGAGGTTAATTTGGAGCATTTTTTTACCATCTTCAAAATTCTTTAATTCTCGGAATAGATATAATGTAAGAACGAGGCTTCGAGGAGAAATCGATGTTTTTTTTTTTCCAGTTCAATATTTTGACAACATTATGCTGATTTTTTTTTTCATTCTTCAGGGTCAATTTCCAGAAAATGAATCAACTGGGGCTATTTCGAGCTTGCTATATGGTGAGAGGTTCCTCTCTGGTACGGGGATTCCTAGATGCTTTGTTTTGGGCCTTTTTTTACTTGGAGATGCGAGGCTGTTTCCTTAACATTTACCCCATTTATTTTATTTTTCATATTGATAGGAATATTGTCATATACAGCTAGATAAGTTATTCAAAGATATAAAAGTCTCTGTGGGATAAGAATAAGGTTCCTAGAAAATCAATGCTAAAGTTGATTTTCTATGGTAACAAGGCAAAATTGGTCATTTCTTCGAAACTGAAGAACTATGTAATTACCGGCTACATTTTTATCAATAATGTTCTTCATATACACCTTAAATAATCAGTTCAACTAATAACCTTGGAATGATTTCAAGGTATTTTACCTTGTCTTCATGGTCATTTACAAATCGATTTTATTTTAACTGATCTTTTTCAAAAACCAATTTCCAGTGAGTTTGACAATACGAGCCTTATCCCTTACATGCTGTCAAGTAAAGGATGTCTAATCTGAGATAAAATTAACAGTGATTGACCTAACCTCCAACAAACACTAATCTCATAGCTATACCGTATTCTACAGAAATTGCCACTTTTGCCCTGTTTTCGTGGTAACCAAATCTAAATTTAACTTTCTATGATATAATGTTTTGCTTCAATAGATCATTTCTATGCGAAAATAGTACTATCAGGTATATGCAGTTGGTATCTTCTCTACAACTTGACACTGAAAGTAACAAAACTGGCATAAATTTGTCGGAAATTCGCTTCAAATGAGGCAAATTTCTAGAAATTTTTGTTATGACATCACATTTTTGTAATAATTGAAATTGTATTGTAGATGGCCAAATAATGCTCTAAATTAACCCCATTAAAATTCTATTGAAAATGTACTGATCTTCTTTCAAATATTTGGGCTTAAAAATGCATATTTTTGAAATGGCAAAAATGGATACCATGGTTAACATTGCGACGAGTGCCAATAACAAAAAAATAAGCATTATTTTTGTGAATCACAGGTCAATATAACCTATGAAAAGAATATCAGCAAGATCTATGACATGCCTTGTCTCAGCCTCTATTAAAATTGTTCGATCCTTGCAGAGAAATCATGCTAAGTGACAAACAATCTCCCTCAACAGTTTGTTTTCCTGGAGAAATCTTTATATTATTGTTATATTTATAAAGAAATCTGATGCAAATGCGTCGGTATAAAATGTTTTCAATGTTAAATAAATTGTAATTATCTCTAAGCTTAAACACAGATAAAGCAAGGGATCAATAATAGTTTTGCAAATTTTTTGTTTTACAAATATCAAAAATATATTTTGCATAATTGGAACATTTATTACCTGTTCGTTGTTTGCACAGTAAGTTCGGTATTTAGTTAAATCCTTTTTTGGGGATGTTCATTAAATTGTGAGTTGTCAAGTTTAAAAACATTCATGTCATTATTTTAGAACTCACATGAGTTTTTTTCACAAATGTAGTACGACTTGTTGCTGCAGCTGGTTATATACCAATAATTTCCGCTCATAAAAACACATTTCCTAGGACAAACTGCAAGTATCAATGTAAAAATAATTTGGACCATTATTTTGATTGTCAGTAATGTGGTTTTAGATATGCATATTATGTAAGGGCTTCTTTGGTTTGACTAAATTCCTCTACAACCCTTTTTAATTTAAAGCATCTGCATTTCTTTTTATGTAACGTATATGTAACGTATATTTTGACTAAGGTATCGTCAGAAAGCGACAAAATTTTCGCAATTATTAAGTCAAATATAATGGAAGCAGTCCCGATAATGCTCTTTTGAGATATAAATTGTCAATTACATAATTAGGATACATGTATGAGGAAATACCCCACCCCCGATTATCATAAAGACAAATTAGTTTTACCTACTTTTTACTACTCTAATGGTCACCTTTTTATAAAAAGAGTATATATAAAATAAGAAATACAATACTGCCTACTACCTTCAATCACAAACCCCAAAGAGAGTTTATATACTCTCCTTGTGGAATAGAGTTTGAAAAAACAAGAAACACTCCAACGATCGTTTATACACGGAATATCAGAGGTTTCACTTAATAATCAACATATTATATGCACTGTCATATCGGGACACGTGCGTATCATTTTGTGTTCTGAGGAATCGTATTCACATTTCATATAAACCCTTTTTATATCATTTCAGGAAATAGGTGATTGTTTTGGTCAACTGCACATTTTAATAATTGTTATGATTCAAAATATCATTGACTACAGATAGGTCTTCCTTCCTATTACGAAGAAAAGATAACGATAAACATCTACAATGGCCTGGCCGAAAATTACAATCACAGACCACAATCAACTATGAAACAACACAGGGAAAAACAACGGCAGTAGAATACCGAAGGAACAATGGGGTGAAATTAACAAAATCGTAGTCCAAAGACAGGGCAAAAACGAGAACACAGAAAACAATGACGTTAGACACAAAAACAATGACGTTAGACAGATACAAAGCATAGAAACAGAAATTTCAACATTCAGAACAAAGGCACCCACAGTGTGAACTCCAGTGAAACTGAGAGTGACATCAGGTGCTCCGGAAGGGTAAGCATGTCCTGCTCTGTTAACAGCACCCGTCATACTGTGAGTGATTCAATCCGGGAAGAGTGAATCTAGCTGAAAATGTCCACTTTCATTTGGGATACTGACACGTCATATCTTTCAATGATGCTATGGTGACGGCCATAGAATTTCTTGGGGGATGAAATTAACATAGGTTGAACAAATCCCTGACTAAGCAGCTTTTGGGACAGTGTTTTTGCTCTGTTAAAAAAATCACTGTACAAACTACATGCGCGAAAAAAAAAGAGGTAAATAACAAAAACGCAAATAAGACAAACGTAAATAACGATAGGTACTCGAGATAGTCGGTTTGGTACCGGCACTAGCAAAAAAATAGCAGAAGCGTTAAACTGGTTTTTTTATGTACACAAACCGCTCCTTTCTCTATCCCGTGTCCTTATGATCCCATATAGTATCATAAGCATACTATGCATTTTAACCAGTTAAGTACAGTGTTATGTCATGTGCTATTTATTCCTTCATATCATTTGTTCCAACGGAATACACGTTATATAACAATTTTTCCGAAAGGAAAAATTTCATGCCAATGTTAAAAATATTTGTTGCAAAGGAACTTTTGTTAGCTGGAACAAATATACATTGACAGTTCTGTGGTTCTCATAGGCATTACTAAACCTTTTTTAACTTTTCCTTCTAAAATTATACAAGTTTCATAGATATTAACAGCCTATTCGACTGTTCTGGTCTCTGCTTTAGTTATGCTTTACTTTTTCAGGATCTCCAAAATTTTGCTTTGACTAAAATGAAAAATTAGAAATGACGAAAACATATATCAAATGCATTTATTGAACATTCCATTACATTTACATACTGATTTAAGTTTTAAAGCTTTCTTATTATCCAGAAGAATGTGTAGTTTTTGATTAATTAGTTAACTTAGCTTATGAATTTGATGATAAATTATACTGCAATTTCTCGGAGATCAATGGGTATCTATGGGCTCTGTTTTTCCGCTTAGTGATTTAGATAATTAAAGAATCTTAGTGAGCACGCTTACATACATAATCCTACATTATCGAATTCTGAAATAACATGAGCCTGTCAACTATACTAAAACCTCTAAAACAAAACTCAACTGCGCAACTTTTTATTTTTGGAAATTTATGAGAATAAATACCCATTCACATCTCTGATAAATGCACCATCAACCTGCAAAAATAAAAACTTCATCTCTGGAAAATTATAAGAGGAGTTATCCGGACAAATGATGTACCCTATAGGAAATATGTAAAAAAAAATGACAGAGTTCAACCATGTGTATTTTTCCAAAAAAAATTATCAAAAGTAAAAATCCAAGTAGCATGCACATCTTCAATTTATGCACAATCAAACTGCAAAACAAAAACTTCAATCTTAAAAACTGTAGGTTGAGTTATCCGGACAAATGGTCCCACCTAGTGATGAGAGAAGGACTGACGGACCATTAAAAAACTATATACCCTTCGCAACTTTGTTGTGTGGGGTATTATGAACCATGGACAATTTGTTTGTTTTTGTCTGCTTACCAGCTTCTCTATTATGGTAAGATCCTTGTGCTTTTATACTATTTGATATTTACATCTTCACGTCATTAGAGCGGCTAAGTTTCCCGTCCCTACCCGATTTCCCCTTCCTAGTTGCAATATAAACTTGGTTCCACGGTCTTTTCCAAATTTATTTCTTTTCTACTTTTAATCGCTTTGAATTCAATATCCTCCTCTCCTGATATAGCTGAAATATTACACTCAATGGATCCAACTAATCAAACAATAAATTAGTAAAAATCAGTCCACAAACATTTAATGTACATTTAGTGGAAACTGACTGTGACTAACTGTAATTGCAATGAAAATAAGAGATCAATGGGCAAATAGATACTTATTTAACCATTGAAGTTTTCCTTTATGTATTAAAACATGACAAGCAAAGATCATAATCCATTCACTATTGACTATATATTTAGCTTTATATCAAGCAAATTATAAATTTACGAACCAGTAGAGTATCGCCTTTTAAAATTCGTATAGCTTGGTCTCTTTCCTGTCTTCACCCACTTCAGATTGTTGTTTCTTGTTGCTGATTGTAATCCAGACCAGTAAGAATATCCCCCTGTAACGATAATAAAGAAAAAACTTTGTACATCAATGCTTAATTTATACCTTATTAAAAGACGTGTTTCCTGTTATACATTTTTTACATGTGTTCCAGACGGACAACTACCAAAAGTCTCTTTTGAAAATTAACAAGACCTATATTGTCAAAAAGTCTAAGCACAAATGCAAAAAAAAACCCAAAGAGCAAATAAGAGAAAAAAATGATTATATTAAGTAATTGCAGTCGTGAACTGATTTTTTTTTATAAGAACCCAATGAAAAACTATGCTTACATTAGCACATCGTCAAATGAGAACCCATAAATATAGTATTAATACATTAGCACTACGTAGCACCTCGCCGAGCACCTCGTCAAATGCGACATGAACGGTACATACTATACTACTGGCCATTATCAAAATATATTTGATATATTCAAACAATTTTAAAAAAGTCATAGTGTCGTAAAATGGTACCATATCAAACTTCATTTCAATTTTATATCTTTAAATTATGTAACAGTATACATATTGCAACAAACTACATATATAGTATATATATATATAATATATTATTGTTGGATGATAAAAGTCATTAATGTAATGTACCTATTAACAAATAATAAAATTTACTTACCCATATACTTCTTCATCCACTTGTACTCATAAGAACTATCAATCGTCACTAAATCAGCTCCCTCTTTCAAACATATTTTCTTAAAAAACAGTTCTAGTATTTATGCATAAAAGTATATCTGAGTAGAAACCTTAAAAGTTACCATATTAATTGGGGAGAAAATCATTAAATTCTTGTCTAAATTTCAAGACAGAAACAAACCCATTTCTTTGATTGCCCAATTTATCATTTACCATCAAAAACAAAAACGTAAACTGCACCCTTTCAAACAATGAAATCTAATTATTTATTAAAAATGGCCAAATTCTATAACTTGGGGTAATAACAAAATTACAAAACAGCGTTGTCAAGAGCCGAAGTCCATGAGACAAATGACAATACATCGGCAAACGAATACCGAAGCAAGAACGAGGAAAGGGGAAATTCTATAATCATAAATCCAAAATCACGGCAATTCACAGCAATACGAATTGAGACAGCATGACAAAGACAATACAAATAAACAAAAATGAACAAGAACGATACAAAACTAAAGCACTAGCAGTGTGAACCCCTATAAAAACTGAGGTATCATCAGGTGCTCCGGAAGGGTAAGCATGATCTGCTTCACGCGTGGCACCCGTCACACTGCCAGTGAAAAGTCCGGTTTTGTCACAGTCGGTGTTAGTCAGTCCGGCAACAAACTCTGGATCTACCCAAAGATATCTGTTCACATTTGTAAAACAGAAACATTGTAATGGTCTGTCAAATCGTGGTGACGACCGTAAAACTTCTGCAGTGACAATTGCAACAGTGACTGAACATACCCTTGATGTATAAGTTTTTGAGACAGTAATTTCGCTCTGTTGACAAAATCGCTGTACAAACTACAGGCACGGCAATAGCGAATGAGTTGGGAAATATACACGCCATATGCCGGAGAAGTGGGAATATTATTGCTCAAATACGGGAAGTTCACTATTGGAAAGTCGAAATCATCACGCTTGTCGTAAAGTTTTGTTTTCAGACGTCCAGAGTTGTCAATGTAGAGGTATAGGTCCAGGTATGATGCTGATGATGGTGTATCAGTGGTCTCTTTAATTTCGAGTTCATTTGGGTATATAAGATGAAGGTTATCCTTAAATTGAGGATTGTTCAATGAAAAAAACATCATCTTTATAACGGAAACTGAAATTAAAGGATTTGGCTAGCTTATTATCTTTTTTCTGAACTAGCCCTTGTATGAACCTGGCTTCATAAGAATAAAGAAACAAATCTGCTAAAAGTGGCGCACAATTAGTCCCCATAGGTATTCCTATTGTCTGCTGGAAAACTTGCCCTCCAAATTCTACAAATATGTTATCAATCAAGAATTCCAGCATTGCAATGACATCCTCCTCTATATACTTTTTGTGTGAATCAGTGTGATGTTTAACAAAATAGGCCCCATCTTTACCTATAACTAAATATGAATATCTTTTTTCACCCTTTTTAGTACAGAAAGACTGATGTATTAAATCCCGGAGTACTGACTTTAGCTTATCGTGTGGAAGAGAAGCATAGAGAGTAGAAAAATCAAAAGTTTTGACACTGTTGCAGTGGTTGAGTTCAGTTGAAGATAGATATTCTAATAAGTCTTTTGAGTTTTGAGAATCGACATCTGATTCACTCCACTTGTTGAGTATACTTTATCACTATATATCTTTAGGCCATCTTTGACTGCAGTAAGTAATGAAGTGAGGAGCTTAGAAAGAGGTTTTGTTGTGCATTTGGCAGACCCAGCAATGTATCTCTGTTTGTAAGGGCATTTATGTAATTTGGGTACCCAGTAGATACAAGGCAGATTGTTGTTCTCTTCACTCAAACTGATACCAAAGGAAGAAAATACTGATTTGTGATTGTTTAGTATATCCTCCCTTGGTATAGTGGAGAGTTTGTATGTGATATTGCCAAATGAATTGTCAATGCCCATCTCCTTCATTAAGCAGTCAATGTAGTGTCTTTTGCAGATAAATGTGATGTTGTTTTGGGCCTTGTCGGTTGGTGAACCCCTATAAATCAGGTGGAAACCACCGGAAAAATTGTCGACTGCAATGGTCCTGACTTGGTACAGGCATTTCAAAAGAAAAGTTGTATTAAACCGGTTTTATGGCATGCCAAACCGACTTCCATTCCACAGGGGGGCAAACAAACATTGTAAGATAGACAAAAACTAGACTTTTGCATTGGTGGCGAAAAAAATATTAAAAGAAAAACAGTATATAGAAATTTTAAAATCAAAGACAGAATTTATGCAATCAAGGGATATGGAGTAAATGCACTTTTCCATTACGGTAGTGCACGGTAGCAATTCAACAGCAATTTTCATTGAAAGGTCATAGACAGTAAAAAGAAATGATGAAAAATGATTCAACATGTTCTTATAGTTAATTTCATACTGATTTAAACACCAATTATGGTGAAGTGTAAATTACTTGTTTAAAAATTCAAAAATACCGAAGTTGTAAAGATTCGGATTTCAGATTCTTTATTCTCCAAAACCAATGAAACACAAAGGTTCAAGAGCAGCAGGTTTTATTACATTGTCCAGAAAAAATAGTCACAAAAACAGACATAGACAATAATATCATTTAGCAAAGAGCAAAAGAGCAAAAGAGCTTTTGGAAAGAGCAAAAGCACTGTCACAAAAACTGCTGAGTCAGGGATATGTTCAGCCTTTGTTACTTTCGTCTCTTCAGAAATTCTATGGCCGTCACCACGACATCATAGATAGATATGAAATGTCAGTGTCACAAATAAAAACTGACATTTTCAGCTAGATTGGCGTCTTCCCGGATTTGACAGTGCCGGTTTTGACTTGACCCTGGATTGACCCATTGACAGTGTGACGCGTGCTGTGCACAGAGCAGGACATGCTTACCCTTCCGGAGCACCTGATGTGACTCTTGTTTTTTGAGAGTTCACACTGTTAGTGCTTTAGTTTTTTGTGTTGTATATGTAATGAATGTGTGTTTTGTGGTCATGTGGTGTCTTTGGTCTTCCGTCTTTTGGTGTTCTTGCTTTTGCCTTGTCTCTGGACTTTGATTTGTGTAATTTTGTGCTTTGTTCCTTCGATATTCTACTGCCGTTGTTTTTTAGCATAACAGTAGAAATTACAATAAATGAAGTAGAACAATGATGAAAACAAGAGGTCTTACACTACAGAGATAAAACAAAACTACACTTTTTATGAAGTAGCACTTACATTTTTGCATTGACGCAATTAATAAATTAACTGGATTTACGCAAAACTTCTGGACATTTGCTCTTTAACAATAACTTAAGTTTAGAAAATATAATCTGTTTATTTCGGAAATTGTTATATATTGCTTTTAATCAACTCCATAACAATTTCATTTGCAAAATCTGCTATGTTGTTTGCTGTAGCATTTACAACACATGTTATTAATTCAATAAACTTATACTGCAAAGTAGATCATCTTTTATTTCAAATATATGATAAAAATTACATATGGAAATCAAAACATAAACTCATAAACCGGTTTAACCCTACCGCTAGCTGTTGCTAGTGCCGGTACCCAGTCCGGCTATCCCGAGTTCCTATCGTTGTCTATGTTTGTCTTTTGTCATTTTATTGTTTTTCTTGTGCAATTCCCTGGTGGATTGTGGCATGTGATTGTAATGTTCGGCCATTGTAAGTGTTTCCTGTTATCTTTCCTTCATTAACAGATATTTGTCTAAAAACCCTATTTACATGCATAGTTTTACTTACCTGCGTGTTTTACAAAGATACGCAGATTTCCACTAGTTTACGAAATACTGCATGTAAATGTAACTGCATACGAGTGTAAAGTTAACAAAGGGTATAAATTTGCACGACGTCATGGCAAGTATAAATGTTTATTAGCACATGTGTTCATTTACAGGGCATATATTTTGACAAATATCTGTTAATGTAAAAAGTGC
>MJUU01032031.1:40066-51919 GCA_002080025.1 Modiolus philippinarum | reverse complement strand
AACAAAAGCGAATTGAGGAGAAACAAAGAAAACAAGAAATAAGACAACAGTACTTCCATAAATTAGAAAACCAGGCTAAACTTGAGGGAATCTGGGTAAGTGCTGAGGAGGCAAATTCAAAAGTAGAAAAACTGGGAAGTGCCAAGAAAAGACAACTGATACGGAACCAAATTTTATACCACTGTAAAGTTATTAAGTCTAGTATTCCATCCAAAGACTTAGTAAAATTCCAAAAAAACAAACAAGTAGTTGGGACAGATACTCTTTTGAAAAACTTAAAAACAATTATTCAGGTAAATTTTGAAAGTGCCATCCCTCAAATAGTAATCAAAATCAATTCAGAAAAACCCATGAATGTGGAAGGTGATGCAAGAAATAAATCTAAAGCTAGAGAAAATGTCGAAGAAAAGTTCTAAACTCAAAAGAAAAAAAACAAAAACAAATACAAATACAGAAATAATAACACACATACAAAAAATTAACTTTATTTCAACAAATTCTATGCAGTGGCTTTTACTGATAACTGGTATCCAGGTTTATGCACTGAAATAGTAGATGAACAAACTGCTTTCTTTGATTTTCTTCATCCTTCAGGTAAGCATTTCAAATGGCCTGCAAAGTCAGACAAACAAAGAGTTCATATTTCAGGCATTTTGAAAGAGGTGACTGTAGAGCCTGTGTCAAATGGGAGACTCTTTCTAGTGAAAGAGCAAGCACAAGTTGATGAAATGTTTTAACTATTTATTGTATTTGAAATTTGAAAATGACTAGTTGTTGACTAAAATGTTAATGAAATGTTATTTAATAAATAATGTTGTGATTTAAGAGTCTAGTATGTCTTTAATTATCTATCTGATACCAAAACAGAGGAATGTGCTTTTATCTAAAACTGCAAAAATATCAGTATCATGACCGGTTTTAGACATCACTTCATGTGTTGGCTCAGTATGCATATATACAATTACAAGCCATTTTGACACTTTTGTCATGCATGTCTTTTGTTGCAATTAAGACAGCATATCCTACAAACAACAAAAATGGATACAGACAGTTGACATTGTCAATGACATTGACATTGTAGTTAAACTTATGTTTAGAAATTAAAGTATTAAAATTAGTAAAGAAATATGAAAGTAACATACTTATCAGAGAAATCAGCAATGACTGGAAATGTGTAAAAATTGTATTGGTGGCCATCTTGAATATAAAATTTATGGCTTTAAAGTGTCCATGTAGTTAAAAAAAACATACATATAATTTAATTTGGTTAACAACACATTTAGAAAGTGAAAAAAAACATGATTCTGACGGCTTTCGGTTTTCGTGAATTTTAATTTAGGAGCTGAAAGATATTAAAAACGAGACATTTTCATGTTTAAAAATGGCCGCCGGCGACCATTTTTGGCGGCCATTTTGAATGATGCATCATGGGATTGGTACTTTTCATATTGCAATGTATTGAAAATACAAGCCATAGTTATAAGTTAAAATTTCATGGCCATTGCAATAGTAGTTTTTAAAATAGAGATATTTGAAATGTTGAGTTGACAGTTTTTTCCATATATTTTGTCGGTGCCGTTGAAAAAATGACTAAGTCCAACATCCACGACTGCATTTTGGTAAGCTCATAACTTCATCATTGTTATATAAATATTCTGTAAAGCAGTTGCATTTTAAAATATAAACAATAGAGACTAGAAACAAGCAACACTGAAGCCTTTTGACATGATATTTATTTTTTTTACTCTTTCAAACAACCTTCCCGAACTAATTCGGCAAACCTATATAACACTTTTTCCAAATTTCAGGCGAAAATTTGTTTTGAAAAATTTGTGTAACTTTTTTATTTCTCAACCGATTTTCATTCTGTTTTTTTGGGTTTTGTTCAGAAACAAGAGATCTATTTGTTTAAATAATATATTCCATTAATGAAAACAGAACAATTTTTTGCCTGGAGTCCCTCGACTAATGATTTGATATTTGGTTTGAAGCTTAAGTATAATGAGTTTTATGGGGTCTCCCTTTTTGGAGTCAGTAACTCATCTACTTCCTGTTTGACTATAACTTTTATTTTTTCCAATTAAAGCCATATATTGAAATTTTTCGTCTAGGATATCTTGGCTTGTGTATGTAGTAATGATTTGATATTTGGTCTCGAGCTTTAGTATGATTAGTTTTATCGTGTCTCCCCTTTTCAAGTCCATAACTCATCTACTTCCTGATTGATGATAACTTTATTTATCACTGCAACTATGTTTTAAAGAGTTTCGTTTTGGAACCCGATTTTTGTCCAATTAATATAAGCGGCCCCCCTTACCAAACTATACAGTTTGCAGAAAATTTGTTGCAAATTTGCGGAAACTTTGCAGCAAACCAATTGGTTCACCACAACACTTTGCTAAAATTTCACCAGGAAGTAGAAGTGAACTTTGGCAAACTATTTTCTTCACCAGAAAGTTACTATAAGTTTACCAGAACTTTGCTAAAAATCTGTCTTTGTAGGTAATGTACTTAAACTTTGCCAAAAGTTTACCAAAAACATTTCTTGAATATGCTTTATGCGAGACATTTCAAGAAATTCATCAAAACCTGTTCTCTAGGTCATAATGTGGTATGAAGCTGTCCTCGTCTTTGTCATGGTTGGCGTCATTTCCGTCTTCTGTAGACACTTTTGTTTTTAGCTCGCCGGGACGAATGTCCGGAGAGCTATTGTCATACCCCAGCGTCGGCGTCAGCAAAACTTTAACCTGGCTTGTGGAATTGAGATCTGAATAGCTAGGATGTTGATATTTGGTATGTGACTTCCTTGTGATGAGAGCTTTCTTCTGGTACTATACTTGTAGAAATTTTGACCTTGACCTTGCCCTTAGGACAATTTTCAAAAAACTTTAACCTTGCCTCTAGAAGGTAGGCTTTTAGTGGTAGGGTGTTCATATTTGGTATGTAACTTCGTTATGATGAGAGCTTTCTTCTGGTACCATACTTTTAGACATTTTGACCTTGACCTTGCCTCTAGAAGGTAGGCTTTTAGTGGTAGGGTGTTTATATTTGGTATGTAAATTCCTTCTGATGAGAGCTTTCTTCTGGTACTATATTTGGTATGTTAATTCCTTCTGATGAGAGCTTTCTTCTGGTACCATACTTGTAGACATTTTGACCTTGTCCTTGCCCTGAGGGCAATTTTTAAAAAACTTTAACCTTGCCTATAGAAGGTGGGTTTTTAGCGGTAGGGTGTTTATATTTGGTATGTAACTTCCTTATGATGAATGCTTTCTAGTGGTACCAAATTTGTAGACATTTTGACCTTGACCTTGCCCTGAGGACAATTTTTTAAAAATTTTAACCTTGCCTCTAGAAGGTAGACTTTTAGTTTTAGGGTGTTCATATTTGGTATGTAACTATCTTATGATGAGAGCTTTCTTCTGGTACCATACTTGTAGACATTTTGACCTTCACCTTCCCCTGAGGGCAATTTGTAAAAAACTTTAACCTTGCCTTGAGAATGTAGGCCTTTAGTGGTAGGGTGTTTATATTTTGTATGTAACTTCCTTATGGTTAGAGCTTTCTTGTGGTACCATATTTGTAGACATTTTGACCTTGACCTTGCCTTGAGGGCAATTTTTTAAAAACTTTGCTTCTAGAATTAAGTTGTTTAATGATAGGGTGTTTATATTTGATATATTTGACTTTTTTGTAAAGAAAGCTTTCTATTACTTTCGAATTTATTGTGCATTGAGGTTACTTAATCCCCAGCGAGCTATGTTGTTTTCTGACAACTCTTGTTGGTCAATAACTTAAGTTTCAGTGGATCAATCCTTGTGAAATTTTATCACAATGTTCCTTGGCACAAAAGGAACGCTAAGGTATATTTTGATTATTTTGGCCTCACCCATTTTTATACGACCGCAAAAATATTTGCGTTCGTATATTGGTATGGTGTTGTCGTCGTTGTCGTCGTCTGTAGACACTTTAGTTTTTGGTCAATAACTTTAGTTCCAGTAGATCAATCCTTACGAAATTTTAACATAATGTTCTTTAGTACAAAAGGAAGGCTTGGCTTAGTTTTGGTCATTGTGGCCCACCTGTTTTTAAAAAAGGGGCCAAAAAGGGTTAAATTGGGTGTTTTCACATGTTTGTCTGTAGAATCTTAATTATTAATTGGATTTTGATGGGGTTTCTTTCAGTGTGCTCCTTAGGAAATTTCCAATCTGAAGTATGCCAGCGGATTTCATGTAGCATGTACCACTCATTCGATAAATGGGGCCCAACAGGGGCAAATCTCAAAAAAAATATTTTTTTTATTTTAAGTCCGATTTTGATGCAGTTTTTATACCCCGCCACATGAAGTGGCGAGGTATCATGTGATACCTTCAGTCGTGTGTCCGTCCATCCGTCCGTCCATCCCCCGAAGGTTTCTGACTGATAACTTGTGAATGAAATAACATAAGATCTTCAAACTTGGTATGTGACTTGTTTACCACAAAACTCAGGCCAAGTTCGATTTCGGGTTCAGAGGTCCAAGGGGTTCTGGAGTTATGCCCCTTTTAACTTTGAAATTTTTCAAATTTTAGGGTTTCCGACTGATAATAACTTGTGAATGAAATAATATTTTGTCTTCAAACTTGGTATGTAACTTGTTAACCACAAAACACAGGCCAAGTTGGAATTCGGGTTCTGAGGTCTATGGGGTTCTGGAGTTATGCCCAAAACTTTGAAATTTTGCGACTTTTTGGGTTTCCGACTCATAACTTGTGAATGAAATAATATATTGCCTTCAAACTTGGTATGTAACTTGTGTACCACAAAACTCAGATCAAGTTCGATTTTTTGGTTCAGAGGTCCAAGAGCTACTGGAGTTATACCCCTTGAAACTTTGAAATTTTGCAAATTATAGGGTTTCTGACTGATAACTTGTGAATGAAATGACATACTGTCCTCTGATTTGGTATGTAAGTTGTTTGCCATAAAACACAGGCCAAATATAATTTTGGGTTCAGAAGTACACAGGGATCTAGAGTTATACCTATTTAAACTGAAATTTTGTGAAACGTGGCAGAGTATCATATAATGCACCATTACTATTTTTATACCCCCGCTTTGTAAAAGCGGAGGGTATATAGTGATGGTGGTGTCCGTCCGTCCGTCCGTCATTCCGTCCGTCCGTCCGTAACACTTTTACTGTTATACCCCCGCTTTGTAAAAGCGGAGGGTATATAGTGATGGTGGTGTCCGTCCGTCCGTCCGTCNNNGGGGGGGGGGGGGGGGGGGGGGCGAACGGGGCCAAAATTGCGAATTTTCAGATTATGTAGAATTTTTATTTTTCATCAGATTTCGATGGGATTTTTTTCTTTGCATTCCTCTTGATCTAAGCTTTCAGCTGTGTCAACAGATTTGGCGTAGTTCTTACCGTTTCCGAGCTACAAGGGGTCAAAGGGGCCAACATTGCAATTTTTCTAAATAAGTCAAATCTTTATTTTTCATCAGATTTTGATGGGATTTTTTTCTTTGGATTCCTCTTGATCTAAGCTTTCAGTAGTTTGCCAACAGATTTTGTGTAGGTCTTACCGTTTCCGAGCTACAAGGGGTCAATGGGCCAAAAATGCAATTTTTCTAAATGTGTCAAATCTTTATTTTTCATCGGATTTCAATGTTGTTTTTTTTCTTTGGATTCCTCTTGATCTAAGCTTTCATCAGTATGTCAACGGATTTTGTGTAGCTCATACCGTTTCTGAGCTACAAGGGGTCAAAGGGGCCAAAATTGCAATTTTTATACCCCGCCACACTTAGTGGCGTGGTATTATGTGATACTCTCAGTCGTGTGTCTGTCCGTCTGTCTGTCTGTCCGTCTGTCCGTCCCCTGAAGGTTTCCGACTGATAACTTTTGAACAGAATAACATTCAGTCTTCAAACTTGGTATTTAGCTTGTTCACCACAAAACTCAGGCCGAATTCGAATATGGGTTCAGAGGTCCAAGGGGTTCTGGAGTTATGCCCCTTGATACTTCGAAATTTTGTGAAACATGGAGGGGTATCATGTAATCCACCATTACTATTTTTCTAAATATGTCAAATCTTGATTTTTCATCGGATTTCGATGGGATTTTTTTTTTTATTCCTCTTGATCTAAGCTTTCAGATTAATGGCAAAGGATTTGGCATGGCTCTTACTGTTTTGGAGCTACAAGGGGTCAAAGGGGCCAAAATTGCAATTTTTCTGAATATGTCATAACTTTATTTTTCATCAGATTTCGATGGAATTTTTTTCTTTGAATTTCTATGGATGTAAAGTTTTAGTTGATAGTACATATTTTGCATAGCTCTTACATTTTTTTCATCCGTAAGTGATCAAAGGGTTGATTTTTTCCCCTATTTTGTTTCTAGCTAATAACTGTGTCAAGCTTCTTTTTGTGTCCATCTAATTATTGTGTCAAGCTCTTTACTGTGTCCACTTTCACGTTAAACTGCTTTCGTTGAAATTTCAGTGGTCTATAAGCTGCGGTCGTATCATGCTGCGCTCGGCATAGCCCTTTATTAATTAAAGGGGCAAATTGGGTGTTTTCATGTGTTTTGCTGTAGAATATTTATTATCAGATTTTGATAGGGTTTCTTTCAGTGTGCTCCTGAGAAAATTTCCAATCTGGATTATGCCAACAGATTTCACTCTGTTTGTACCATTCATGAGATGTAGGGGCCCAAAAGGAGCAAATCTAAAAAAAAATATTACATTTTTATTGTGATTCTAGTGCAGTTTTTTGCAGTAGGTTCCACTTGAAAAGCTAACATAGCTCTTAAAGATCAGATTTTTGATAACTTAATTGTTACTTTTCCAAGCTATGAGGGATCAGACAGTGCCAAAATCACATGTCCTAATTGCAAATGTACAAATTACCTAAAATCTTATTTTTCATCGGATTTCGACAGGATTTTTTGCTTTGGACTCCTCTTGTTGTAAGCTTTCTGCTTGGCATAGCCCTTTGTTTGTCAATGCAGATCTTTCCTGTTGTTTTAAAGGACTTGACCATAAAGTTTGCCATAACATTTTCTTCAATGTAACAATACACAAAAACTTTGCCAGAAGTTTACCAAAACTATAATTAAACTTCTAAATTGTTTTGTATTTCAACCAATACAAATTCGTTTGCAAATGATAAACATGATAAATCCAATAAAATTTATTGTAACAATATTAATTTTTGGCTCCAAAATTATTTACACCAAGGCATCTGAAGAGAAAACAGTGGTGTTTCTTTGAAGAACATTTATAATTTGGGTCATTTAACAGTGTATATCTACTGGATTTATACAAATTATTGAAAACAATGAGACTTCATCTTCAAATTCAAGCCAAAGTAAGCTTATTTACTTGTAAAATTAATAACCTTCAACTAAAAGAGGGGTGCATGCCTAAAATTGTAAAATTGTTGGCCTGGCTGGTTATATGCATGGTCCACAGTGCAGCAGTATTCGACCCCAAACACACTGAACATTTTTTGGAAGAGGACAAATTAAGACTTAACCTCATACTGTTGACAGGGGGACCCCTGACAAACTTCAGCAGCACAATTTATTACAGATTAGAGCAAAACATTCAACAAAAATATGGTAAAATAAAAGTATATACTTTCAGCAAATGTGTGCATACACCGAAGGGTGGGTAAAAAACCCCAAATTCAATTAAACCATTCTCTAATGTGCCAAGGAACATATTCCTAAAAATTTCCAAATGATGGATTAACTAGAACCAAATAAAGTTATTAAAAACCATTTGCTGACTTTCACTCACTAAAATATTTTGTACCATTTTTCAGTTAATTTGCAAATTAAGGGGGACCTTTCTTTTAAGTTTGGCTGGATTTCAGAATGACAGATGTTTTGTAACAATTCCCGCCACAACACATTGCAGGCATATAGTAATTGTGGGCGCCCATCCATCCGTCAGTCTGCGCATCTGCCTTATAATATATATAAAGCGCTCGAGCAAGTTTATTTCTCATCAGATTTTGGAGTTATGGGACTTTAATTATTTTCACATTATTATACAATGGCAAATCTTGTGGACGCAACTCCTCAGAAACCGCTGGTCAGAATTCATTCAAATTTTACAGGATTGTTAGTCACAATTAGTACTACATCATATCGCATCGCCATTTTGATTAGTCAAATTTTGTTGGAGTTATGGGACTTTGATTATTTCCACATTGTTATACAATGGCAAATCTTGTGGACGCTTTACTCCTCAGAAACCGCTGGTCAGAATTCATTCAAATTTTACAGGATTGATAGTCACCATTAGTACTAGATCATATTGTTTCGCCATTTTGATTCATCAAATTTTGTGGGAGTTATGGGACTTTGATAATTTCCACATTGTAATACAATGACAAATCTTGTGGATGCAACACCTCAGAAACTGTTGGTCAGAATTCATTTAAACTTTACAGGATTGTTAGTCACAATTAGTACTACATCATATTGCTTTGCCATTTTAGTTCGTCCAATTTTGTGGGAGTTATGGGACTTTGATTATTTTCACATTGTTATACAATGGCAAATCTTGTGGACACAACTCCTCAGAAACTGCATGTCTGAATTCATTCTAAATTTACAGGATTGTTAGTCGCCATATGTACAAGATCATATCGCATCACCATTTTGATTCGTCAAATATTTTAGGGGTTATTGGACTTTAAAAATTTAACAATGTTATACAATTACAGATCTTGTGGACGCAACTCCTCAAATACCACTGCTCAGATTTCCTTCAAATTTTCCAGGATTATTAGTCTCCATATGTACTAGATTATAGCAATTTATTGTTCCCTGCTGCAGTGCGACAGAGGGACATAGTAATGGTTTTCATCCATGGGTCTGTGTGTCACGTTTTTTGTGGGCACAAGTCACTCTTACACCACTGGACAGATTTTGCTGAAATTGTGTTTGATTGTTTGTCAACAATTAACTGTAGTTGATCATATCATGCCGCCATTTTGATTTGACAAATTTTACAGGAGTTATGGGACTTATAGACTTAATGCATGCTACAGCTTAGGAACACCTTGTGGCTGCAACTCCTTAGAAACCACTGAACGGATTATGCTGAAATTTGTTTGAACATTTGCCACAATATGTACTTGATCATATTATGCTGCCATTTTGATTCAACAAATTTTTACGGAAGTATGGGACTTTATTGACTTAATGCATATCTGTATCTGTATTAAATAGATTCTGCCACTATAGGCACACCTCCAGACGGAGTAGTTAAGATCCACCATATACCGCTTCTTAATATATTAAACAATTACGCATTCCTCCACTATATGGAATTATGTACACAGTTCATATATATATATATATATACACACTGGTAAAATCTCTGGATACTTTTAAAAGGTAAAAGCTACTCAAAAAATATAAAAATCAGGGAGTAGACCATATGCATTCAACATTGCTTCTTAAATCTATTTCTCTTAGCACCAGTATGTCCAATAACCAACAATTCATATCTCTTTAAATGCAGTCTATGAAGCAACGCTCTACAAGCAGGTTCTAACGCAAATGATATAGTCTCATCTAGTGCAGGCTTTTGTCTATTACATGCATATTCTAGAAGTTATAATATCTACAGTGGTTAACGTGCATTGACTAGAAAGCATAGGAAGAAGCTCACTATATCTACATTTAATCTCATCTATCAGCGGATGTCTTACTATATTCAGTGCATTACAAAGTTGCAAGAAATGTTCAAGTGTCTCATCAGCCTCCTTGCACATCTGACACATTGGATCAACATCAAACTTGTTAAAAACGGCACGATTGGTTTGAAAAATATATGTCCCTGTTGCGATTTTAGTACGTACTGGTAGCCGGGCTATATCTCTTACATTTGCTGAGTTGGTACTAAGTAATCGATGTACTTTACCAAAACTTTCTAGTCTGTTTAAATACTTCAAACTTTTATATCTAGCAGCAATACAGTTGACCTCATTTATCCAATACTTTTTAATTTTCTTCTCTACCATATTTTTCCATCTTGTTTTTGAAAGTGGTTCATACAAAAAGTCATATATATTGTGGATTTCATATTTATAGCACACTTTTTGCAGCTCTATGAACCAACTATGGCTTTTCGAATTTTTGACACCAAGTTGTCTTTCAGCAATCTTCCACTCAACAGATGTTGACTCAGCTCTAGTGATATTACCAAACAAGAAAAATATCTTCAAATGTATTTCTGCTTCAATAGGCATCAATCCACTAAGTATCCAAACCGCCGAATCAGCTATATTCGTAGATAATGTTAAAATCTGTTTAATAAGCTTTTTATAGTACTGATTTAAAGTTGTAAGTATTTTTCTTGTTGGAACCACAATTTCTAAACCGTATGTTAATACAGGAAGAACATATGTACGTATAATTGATATTGATGTTTCTGGGTCCAGCCCGTTGTTCCCATGTAATCCTGTCCCCATCAAACTAAAGACAGTTCTTCTAGCCTTTTTAATATTTTCCTCAACAGTCAATTTTCCAGAATTTGTAACTGACTTTTGTACACCAATATGTGGTGAATTAGTGACCACAGGCATCGGGTTTTCATCAAGAGTCTAAAATTGACAATCAGTGTCCAACTGCTTACTTGTTGTCTTAACTGGGAGAATTACACTCTTTGTTGGTTGTAACATATATCCTTCTCGGTGACTAAAATCAACAGCTATATCCACCATCGTTTGTATCTCAAGCGGACTATTTGCTACTAATGCAATATCATCAGCACAAGTTGGTGCACAGCAAATTATATTTCCAATTTTTCCACCTACTTTTGAGTCACTCAAAAGATTCAACAGAGGGTTTATATATACTTTATATAAGTCAGCACTTAATGCTCCACCTTGTCGTACTCCTTGTTCTATACTAAATACATCTGAATACTTCCCTTCCCATGCAGTTAATACATGAAGTAGCACCCCTGTACAGGTTTTGTAGTAATAAAATTGACTGACTTGATAAGCCTATCTGAAAAAGTCTTCTAATTAGATTGTCATGTACTACAACATCAAGGGCTGATTTAGCGTTCGGCAGTGCAATATATGTTGCCTTCTCAGGTCTTTATTTTCTCGTTCGTATTCTTCTATAACCAGTTCGGCAATTAACGGACTTGTTTTTTTCAGTGAAACCTCTTTGAAGTGGATTTTGGTCCTCCATGATTTTACTGTTTTCTCTGTGTTTTATGATTTTTTCAATGATTTTAGATATGGTTGGATTTATCGTAATACCTCTATAATTGCGTGCTTCACTATTCAGTCCTTTGTTTTTATATTACTGTTAGCTGTTAGTTTTAGTGTATAAATGTTGTAGACTGTATGTGCATGTTTGTATTGTAGTCTTATGTATGTTTGTATCTTGTATATTTGTAGTGAGTACTGACTTGGTGGGTTACACCTTATTGTAGTAAAGTAGTGTCTACAGTATTAGAGTATTTGAGTTATTAACAGTGGTAGCAGTGATAGAAGAGATGGCAGCTGCACCAAGTTTCAAGAACCCACCAAGTCTGACAAGTGAGAAGACTTATCAGCAGTGGAAGAATGAAGTGAAAATGTGGTTACTTGTTACAAGATTTGGACAAAAAGAAAAGAGGACTAGCTCTTGCGTTGTCTTTGCAAGGAAAACCTAGAGAAGTAGCTTTAGAATTAGATCCGGCTGAGTTAAATGTTAATGAAGGTGTAGATAAATTGATTGAGGAATTGGACAAATTGTTTGAAAAGAACAAAGTGGACCAGGCTTATACCTCATATACAGTATTTGATAAGTTTCAACGAGGTCAAACTATGAACATGTCAGATTATATCATAGAGTTC